>WOXC01009355.1:0-60076 GCA_011680675.1 Gymnobelideus leadbeateri | reverse complement strand
ATCATGGCAATAGATTGGTTACAAAAAGTGAGAGAGTAAAGAATTGAGGATGAGATCTAGGTTGTGGGCATGTGGGACTGGATGGATGATAGTAATATTTGAGTAACTGAGAATTTGAAAAATTGAGAAAATATTTGAGTAATTGAGAAATATTGAGAGTAATAAGGAATTTTAGGAAAAGATAATAAATTCTGATTTGGACATGTCTAATTTAAGGTATCTACAGAGTATTAATTTTGAAATGTCAAATAGGTAGTTGTTGATGTGAGTGATAGGTTAGGGTTGATCTTAGAGATCTAAGTATAATCTTAGAAATGGTAACTAAAATGATAGAAGCTTACCAGATCATTAAGTACAAGAGTATAGAGGGAATCAACAAGAGAGATAAAGATAGACCCTTAGGGGACATGCATGAATAGTGGAAATGGCCTGGAGAAAGAACCAGCAAAGACGACTAGGGAATGAATAAGAAACATAGGAAGAGAATCAGGAGATTATTGTCATGAAAACCTATGGAGGATTTAAGATCAAGAGAAGAGGTTGAATAACAGTGTCAAAGGAGGCAGAGAGGTCAAAAAGGATAAGCATTGAAGAAAAGCAATTCTATTTGACAGTTAAAAGATCATTGAGAAGAACAAGAAATGCTGAAGCAAATAATATCTTAAAAACAGAGTTGATCACATGGTTAAAAGAAAGCATTTAAAATCTCACTGAAGAAAAAGAAGTCTTTAAAAATCAGAATTGGTTAAGTGCAATATAATGACTCCAAGAGAAATGAAAAAAAAAAACCCAGTAAAACAAAGCCACAAGAATGAAAAAGTAGAAGAAAAATGTGAAATATCACATTGGAAAAACAACTGACATGGAAATTTTTAAAGAGATAATTTAATAATTATCAGACTGCCTAAAGTCAAAAATAAAAAGAGCTTAGACATAATATTTCAAGAAATTATAAAGCAAAATTCCCTTGATATCTTAGAACCATAGGGTAAAATAGGAGTTGAAAGAATCCACTGATCAATTCCTGAAAGAGATTACAAAATGAAAACTCTCAGTAATATTATAAATAAATTCCACAGGTTCAAGGTCTAGAAGAAAATACTTCAATCAGCTTAGAAAGAAATCTTTGAATTACTACTGAGGCACAGTCAAAATCACACAAAATTTAGCAGCTACTGTGTTAAAGGGAAAAGGTGCTTGGTATATAATATCCTGGAAGGCTAAAAGAGCTAGGATTACAACCAAAAATGACCTACTCAGCAAAAATGAATATAATCTTTCAAAATATTTGATGAAATAGAAGACTTTCCACTATTCCTTAAAAAATACCAGAGCTGAATCGAAAATTTGTCATTCAAACCCAAACTAAATACAAACATAAAAAAGTAAACATTAAAGAGAAATTACAAGAGACAATAAAGTTAAACTATTTACATTCCTATATGGGGAGAATGATATATGTAACTCCTAAGAAATTTATCATTTTTAGGGAAGTTAGAAGGAGTCTGCTCAGGCAGAGTATAGGGGCATGTGATAATCTCAAAAATAAATTAGGGGAGGGGAAAGATGGATGCACTAGGAGAAAAGAAAAGGCAGAGGGAAAATGGGGGGAAACTACAGCACACAAAAGCGGTGCACATGGAACAGTTTTTACAGTGGAGGGGAAAATAGGAGGGGAAGGCAATAATTGAACATTATTCTTGTCTGAATTGGTTCAAAGAGGGTAGAAGAAACAAACAAATACGCGCGCACACACGCACTCGCGCGTGCGCGCGCGCGCGCACACACACATACACACACACACACACACACACACACACACACACACACTCAGTTGGATAGAGAAATCTATTTTGCCCAAAGTGAAGTAGAAGGGGAAGAGGATAAGAGAAAGAAAGGAGTGATAAGAGGGAGGTAGATTAATGGAGGCAGTGGTCTATAGCAAAACAGGAGGAACAGAGGGGGGGGGGGAGAGAGAGAGAGAGAGAGAGAGAGAGAGAGAGAGAGAGAGAGAGAGAGAGAGAGAGAGGATTAATAGAAGAAAATAGAATGGAGGAAAACACAATGTAATTGTACCTATAAGTGTAAATGGGATAAACTTACTGATAAAATGGAATTCGATGTAAGAATTATTAGAAGCCAGAAACAAAAAAATATAGTTTATATGAAAAGCACAGTTGAAAATGAAAGACATGCATAGAGTTAAAATAAAGAACTAGAAGCAGAATTGATTATGCTTCAGGTGAAGTGAAAAAGGCAGGTGTAGCAATCATGATCTCAGACAAAGCAAAAACAAAAAAATAGACTTAATTATAAGAGATAAGCCAGGAAACTATATATTGCTGAAGGGCACCTCAGATGATGAAGAAATATCAGTACTAAAAATATATGCACCAAATGGAAAAGTTAGTGGAGGTTATAGACAATAAAATTATACTAGTGGGAGAACCTCAATTTACCACCTCTCAAAACTAGATAAATTGAACTATAAAATAAATAAAACAAAAAGCTGGGAAATGAATGGAACTAGTTGACTTAAAAAAATAAATGAAAATAAAGAGGATTTTTTTTTTTGTAGCCGAACATTGTACCTTCACAAAAACTGATCATGTATTATGATCTAACAACATTACAATCAAATGCAGAAAAGCAAAAATAGTAAATTCACACTTTGAAAGCCAAAAGATAGATAGATAGATACACAGACACATAGCTAAATAGATAGTCATGGAAGCAAAGATCAAAAATTAATTTGAAACTAAATAATCTAATCCTAAAGAATGAATGAGCCAAAGAACAAATGATATGAATGATAAATAATTTCATCAAAGAGAATGAGACAACAATTATTTTTTGTAATGCAGTCAAAACAGTACTTAAGGGAAATTTATATCTCTAAATTTATTAAATTTTTATTTACATCAATAAAAGCAAGAAAGAGCAGATCAATGAATTGGACATGCAATTAAAAAACTAGAAAAAGAAAAAATTTTAAATCCCCAATTAGACATCAAAATAGAAATCTTAAGAATCATGGGAAAGTTTAATAAAATTGAAAGTAAAAAATGTGAATAAATAAAACTAGAGTTTGTTTTTATGGAAAAAAAACAATAAAATAGATAAATTATCATATAATTTTATTATAAAAAAGAGAGAACCAAATTACCAGTATCAAAAATGAATAAGATGAATGTACTACTAATGAGGATAAAATTAAAGCAATTATTAGGAGCTTTTTTGCCAAATTATTTGCCAAGATAATCAGCAATCTAATTAAAATGAAGGAATATTTACAAAAATACAAATTGCCCAGATTAACAGAAGAGGAAATAGAATACTTAAATAATCCTACTTTAGAAAAAGAAATTCAGGGTGGCTCGGTGGTGCAGTGAGTAGAGCACTGGCCCTGAATTCAGGAGGACCTGAGTTCAAATTCAGTCTCAGACACTTAACACTTATTACTCATGTTACCTTGGGCAAGTCACTTAACCCCAATTCCCTCCAAAACAAAACAAACAAAGAAGTAGAAAAAGAAATTGAACATTCCATTAATGAGTTCCTTAAGAAAAAAAAAAATCTTCAAGACCAGATGTATTTACAAGTGAATTCTACAACTTATTTAAAGAATCATTAATTGTAATACTATGTAAATTATTTGAAAAATAGATAAAGGGGGCAGCTAGGTGGCACAGTGAGTAGAGCACTGGCCCTGGAGTCAGAAGGACCTGAATTCGGATCTGGCCTCAGACACTTAACACACCCAAACAAAAACCTAGCCTTGTGACCTTGGGTAAGTTACTTGACCCCAATTGCCCTCCGAAAAGGAAAAAAAAAGCAAAAAACAAAGAAAAATAGAAAAGGAAAGATTCCTATCAGATTCTATTACACATACATGTTTTGATACCTTAGCACAGGAGACCAAAAACAAAGAAGAAAATTACCTTCAAATTTCCTTAATGAATGTTGATAAAAATTAATTAAAATACTAGCAAGACAATTATAATAATATATCATAAAGATCATACACTATGAACAAGTGAGATGTATATCAGTAATTCAGTGCTGGTTAAGTAGTAGGAAAACCATGACCATAATTGACCATGTCAATAACAAAAATAACAATAATCATATAGATGCAAAAAAAAATCTTTTTGACAAAATACAATACTTCTACTAAAAACACTGGAAAACATAGAAATCCATGACACCTTTAATGGGGGCAAATTAGGAAGCTTCCCAAATAGATCAGAAACAGCACAAGGATATCCAATATCACCATTATTATTGTACCAGAAGTGCTAGGTATAGTAATAAGACAAGAAAAAGAAATTGAAGGAATAAGAATAGGCAACAAAGGAACATATCTATCATTCTATGCAAATGATATGATGGTATACTTACAGAACCCTGGAGAATCAACTAAAATAAGTAGTTGATTAACAATCTTAGCAAAGTTGAAGAATATACAATTAACCCACATAAATCATAAACATTTCTATATATTACCAACAAAACCCACAAACAAAACCAACAAGACAATAGGAAGAGATACAAAGAGAAATTCCACTAAAAATACTGCAAACAGTATTAAATACTTGAAAGTCTATCTGAAAAGATGAACCAGGTACTTTTTGAACACAAATATGAGAGATTTTTCACACAAAGACATATCTAAACAAATTTAGAAATACTAATTTCTCATGGTGAGCCAATGTAATAAAAATGAAGATTCTACCTAAATTAATCAATTATGAATAAGTAGACAAGTAAAAATTAAAACAATTCTGTGGTATCACTTTATACTTTCCAGAATGGCTAACATAACAGAAAAGGAAAAGGACAAAAGCTGGAGGAAGATCCAGAAAAATAGAGACACCAATCCACTGTTGGTGGAGTTGTGAACTATTCCAACCATTGTGGAGAACAATTTGGAATTATGCTATAAAACTGTGCATAGTCATTGATTCAGCCATAACACTATTAGATCTCCTTCCCAAAGAGATCAAAGAAAAGGGAAAAGACCTATATATACAAAATATTTCTAGCAACTCTTTTTTGTGGTGGCAAAAATTAGAAATTAAGATTGTGCCCATCAATTGGAGAGTGACTGAACAATTTTTGGGTTGTGACTGTGATGGAACACTAGTGTGCTACAAGAAATGATAAGGGGATAGCACAATATATAAACTTTTTTACAATGAAAGGCAAATGTATACATAATTATGAGCTCAATTCCATATCTATCAACAACTACCAAGAACTGATTTGTGTTTTTTGTATTCTTTGCACCAAATGCTGCTTACACCTAGAAATATGATTAAGTATTTAAAAAAAAAAAAACAACAACTTGATTGATAGTTATTTGACTGTGCTCAAGAAAGACTGCAGGCAATGTTTTGGCTGCTTTAGTGCAGTGTGCATGTTACATAAAGGTATGCTGTGACCAAAATAAAAATTATAAGGAGGATGGTTTCATTTAAAAAACTTGATTAGAGCAAAATGAAGTGACCAGAATTGGGAGAACACTGAACACAGTAATAGCAATATTGTAAAGATGATCAACTGTGAAAAACTTAGCTACTATGATCAATCTATTGATCTAAAATAATTCCAAGGGCCCCATGATGAAAATTGCTATCCACCTCTGGAGAGAGACAACTCATGGATTCTGAGTGCACTTTCTTAATTTGCTTTCTTTTTATTGCTTTTGTTGTTGCAGCATCGCTAATCTGAAAAGATGTATTTCAGGACTTCTCATCTATGAGGGTTATTATATTGCTAACCTTCCTGATGGGTGAGGAGAAAGAAGGAAAGAATTTGGAACCTAGAATAGAAAAATTAAAATGAAATAAATTTTCAAAAGAGAGGTCACTGATAACTCAGAAGAGAGCAGTTTTCATTGGAAGAGTAAGGTCAGATACCATACTACAGAGAGTTCAGAAGAGAATGAGAGGAAATGACGTGGATGCACCTATTTTCCAATTGTAGAAAAACTCTCTCTCTCTCTCTCTCTCTCTCTCTCTCTCTCTCTCTCTCTCTCTCTCTCTCTTTGCTTTTTGAAGGGCAGTTGGGGTTAAGTGATTTGCCCAAGGTCACATGGTTAGTTTTTTGTGTTAAGTGTCTTAGGCCAGATTTGAATTCAGGTCCTTCTGACTCCAGGGCAGGTCCTCTATTCACTGTGCCACTTAGCCACCCCCTAGACAAACTTCTCAAGAAGTACACATATGGGATGATCATTAAAGTAATGGACAGATACAGTTTGGCTTTTTCTTTCAAAGATGGGGGGAGAGATGAATTTTTTGCTAGGCAAAAGGGAAGCAGTCAGTAGAGAGAGATACATAAGACATTTTTGATAAACTTCTGGAGAAGATAGAATGGTATGGAATCACTTGTTTAGGTAGATGGTTTTGCCTTGGCCAAGAGAAAGTGATATGAAATGAAGAAGAAAGAAAACTGAGCTTTTAGCTGCTAATAGCCAAATTGTTTTTTGGTGAAATATAAAGTAAGGTTCTTAGCTGAAGGGATAGAAGGAAAGAAGTCATTGATGATTTGAAGAGGGAATGAAAAGGTTTAGAAAAACTACTATGGTTGATGGGATAGGGAACTGGTTAAGGAGATATAAAATGATTGTCTTGCAGCAATGAGGGTACAATTGTTATTAAAGAGCATAAATTAATAGTGGAACAGAATGACTTTGTGATTTCCAAATTTGTTCAACAGCATGTAAAACAGGGTGAAGGAAGAAGGTGGTGGGAGTTACCTATGGCTGAGGTGTAGTAGAATAAGACTACAAAAGATAAAGGGCCCTTGCTCCTTTTGACTTAGAAAAGAGGACAGTATTGAATTAAACTGGTTCATCAAGACCTTCAGGTGGGGAAGAAAGCAAAGTGTAGCTAGTGCAATGCTAACAAAACATCTCCCTATTGAGTCTGAGGTATGTTGTCCCATAGCAACAGTAAAAAGTAGATATACATTAATGTAGAATATATGGCAAAAGCAACTCACACCCCAACTACTAGAGATCTCCCAACTTCCCACAGATCAGTCCTTGCAGGATATGGGGATTTTTGCTGTTGTGACTTGATTTACTGGACTTTCTGGACTTTTTTCTCTTTTGGGTAGCTGTAGTCTTCACTGCTAGCTCAGCTACTATTCTAAGATAAGGTTTTTCTCCTTCAGAAAGAGAAGGACACCTTATCCTATAACCAGCTGATACATGTCCAGTTCTTCTTTCTGAGAGTTTTAGGTCTGTGCCCAAATGTCTTGTAGACAAGAGACTGGAAAGTGTTGGTCCAGCAAACTTATGCCCTTGAACTCAACCTTTCCTTTGATAACTCTTCTTGGCATTGGACTGAGAATGCTTTATGAGAGACCTCACCCTAATTTAAGGTGACTATCCAATTTATTTGCTGAAAGTTCATCTCTTCAGACTAGGCAATAATAGACAACAGCCATTTGCCAAATGTCATCAAACAACTCTGGAATTCAGGGGTTTTTGTTTTCTTTTTTTAACTCCACTCTCCTCTTGACCACGCAAATGAGTGAGTCATTTAAAAGCAATCCATGCCCAAGGTGCAAGGTTATTATCTCTGCTGTGTGAGTGCTTTCCTGTGCTCTTTATATTGAACTGAGCTGTTCAAAATTTCATACCTTTATGAGGTATAAAAAAATTCACTCCGTGTCTGAAAGGGATATGACCTTTACTGGGTGAAACTTCTGCCAATTTGTGTTTAAAGAGGTACATTCAGACAGAAAGTTACAGCAAATTGGGGGGGATTTAGTGGAAGACATAAACAAAATCAACGTGCCAATAAAATTATTTTTAAATCATAAGAGGTAGAGTCTTGTGGCAATTTGTGATCCCTTCTACTGGGGAAGTCCGAAAGTAGTCACTCCAACTCTCTATCTGCCTTGCAACCCCACATCCTGTTCTTTGTCCACACTGTGAACTCCAATTCCTCGACTCCTCAGTTCTCCCCCAGACCATCACTCAACTAGCTGCACTCTCCTCTTTTCCCCATCCTAAATACTTGGTGGTCCAGACCAGCTCCACTCTCTCCTATTCATTTGAGTCCTTTTTTCCAGCAGATTGCCTCCTCTATCATCTCCACTCTCATTTATCTTCAATCTCTCCCTATCCATTGACTACTTCCCTACAAACATGTGCCTATCTCCCCCATTCTCAAAATTTTCCTCACTTGATCCAACAACCCTACTAGCTACAATCCCACTTTTCTCCTGCCTTTTGTGGATAAATTCTTTGATAACATTGTCTTCAACAGGTACCTGCATTTCCTTTCCTCTTATTCTCCTCTGAACTCAAAGTCAACCAAAATTGCCCTTTATAAATTTAGCAAAAATACCTTAATTTCTTCTCAATGAAATATTTCACCTCTTATTCTTCTCACTGACCCTTTTTACCTCATTTCTGGAGGGAATTGCCTCTTAATTAATTTCTCTGCCGAAAGTCTCTCCTCTTTTTAATCCATCCTCCACATAATCCATCCTCCACATAATCCATCCTCTACTGAAGTGATCTTCCAAAAGTACAAATCTGATCATGTTTCTCTTCTACTTTATTGACTCTTGGTTAAAATATAAATCCTGACCCCACATTAATTACATAATTACTCCCCTTCATTCACAATATTGCAGCCAAATTGACATACTTGGGCTTTGTATATACTATTTCCTGTTTCCACACCTGGAAAGCATTCCCTCCTCACTTCTGTCTTTTAGAGTCCCTAGCTCTTCAGACTTCAGCTTGTGTCATCGTCCGGGTGGGGCATTACCTAACATACTCCACTTCTATTGGCCCCTAAATAACTAAATATTTACCTTTCATATATCTTTTCTTTACTTATATTGTACATGTTGTTTTTCCTGATCAAATGTAAAGAGGGCAAGGACTATTTTCTTTTAACTTTCTATTTCCAGTGCTTAACATAGTGTTTAACACATAGTTTGCACTTAATAAATAAATGCTTATTGATCAATTAATTGATGAAAGCCTCTATAATCTATTTTCATTTACACTTTTCCTTGAATTCTCATAATGACTGGCTTTGAAAATGACATGTTTGTAGGCGGTGTCAACAATACATATAAAAACAGACCATTAGAATTATGAGATAGGGGGCGGCTAGGTGGTGCAGGCCCTGGAGTCAGAAGGACCTGAGTTCAGATCCAGCCTCAGACAACACACACAAACAAAAAGATAGCTGTGTGACCCTGGGCAAGTTACTTAACCCCAAATGCCCTCCAAAAAAAAAAAAAGAATTATGAGATAGGAAAGTTATTGTCTACTTGGTTTACAAAAGAAAGTCTGCTATATTCAGTAACATTCAAATATTAGGAATTTTCATTACTATTCCTCTGGTAAAATGAAAATATTCCAGAAGCAGTCATAGATAAAACAGCCAAACTGGAGAGATATTCATTATTATTGGTTTACTTGAATTCTAGTCATAGCATTAAGTAAAGTACCTCAAGGATCTGTTCCAGAATAATTAAAATTCAATGAGTGGAATGGTAAAAATGCTAACCAAACTGCAAAATCATATAGGGGTCACTTACATCCAGAGAAGATGCGATTTAAAAGTAAAGTTTTATCATGGCAAAGTAGCATGTAGGTGGAAATGAAAATGAGATAGCCTTCTTGGAAATCAACATACCCCTTAATCAATTTCAATATCATTCCCTAAGGCAGGAGTCTAAAATATTTATGCAAGTCATATTTTATGTTCAAATTAATGTATAATCAAATTTTAAAATAGTTATTTCTTTATTCAAAATATTTCAATATTAATGCCAATAGAATTGCAAAATTAACTTTCCCAATCCTCCTCTCCTAAAGATCATCCTCCTCAGCCTTCATACAGTGCACTTTTTTCTATATCCCTGTAGGCAGTTAGCTTGCACTGGGCCTAGAATCAGCAATAGCTAAATTCAAATCCAGCCTCAAGCACTTACTAGCTGTGTGACACTGGACAAATCACTTAAACTCTCTTTACCTCAGTTTCCTCAACTGTAAAATGGGAATAATAAGAGAACTTACCTCACAGGGTTGTTGTGAGGTCTGGAATGAGATAATATTTATAAAGGACTTGACACAGATTAGGTGCTATATAAATGCTAGTGATGATGATATTTTCTATAAAATGTGTTTAAATTTGTTATGTAATCCCCTTCCTGATCTTTAAGCTCCATGTGGGCAGAGATATGAACTTAATATTTTCCCTGGTATCTAGAATAGTGATCTATATACAATAGATACTGAATAAATGTTTATTGAATGGAATATAACATAATTTGCATTACCACTATGAAATAACACAATTTTTAAAAGTTTGGTAATTGTAACACCAATCATGAGCAGTTCTCCTGAGGACTGCTGCTGTGTTAAGGTTCTGATCACATAATATTAGTGAACTCTCTATTTATTCTATTTAGTAATAAACTAAAGTAAAACATCCACAACAATATAACATAACACCTTATTACTAAGGTGGCCACATAGTCTTAAACAAAACATATCATTCAGTAAGTCAAAATCTTATCAATCAGTATGGAGTACCCAAGTGAAGTCTCCTTTCACTTTAGTAGAGGCTGGCTTCTAATCATCCTTAAGGGATAGTGGAAAGTACAAAGGCCATGCACCCACCCCTAGGTCTGGTGTAAGTTACAATCTCATCAGTCAATACTGAGTACTCAAGTAAATGTCCTTTCTTCTTAACTGGAGGCTGACTTCCAAACTCCATGGCTCCTTTTCTAGGCTCCCAGCTCTTGCCTCAGTTCACTGAATTATTGCCTGGATTCACAGGTAGGCAGCTCTCTGCTGTTTCACACCTCGGTTTAGGAAACATCTCTCTGAAGTATTTGTTTCTGTGAAGACAAAGCTTAACAGAGTTGCAACAATATTCACACACATTACTGGCACTATCATCTCAATTCACTTTCTGTCTGAGAAATCAACATAAATCAACAGAGTGCCTCTGTCTGACAAAGTAACACAATTCAACAGACAAAATGCTTCTGTCTGACAAAGCAACACAACTCAACAGACACCCACAGACAGCAACAGACAGAACAACAGACAGAGTGCCAACATCACAAACATCCTCTCTCTCAGTTCTGGGTGGTCCCAGCTCCTGCTCCAGCTTTTACCTGCTCTGCTCCTTCCTCTTCCACCTTTCCTTCTGAGGTCTTTTGGCAAATTCCGAATGTTAGGCCTATTAAGAACAGCAAAGGTCTCCAAACTCCTTTAGGTCTATTAGGGAAACACAATTGTATACTGTTTTCAACAGAGACAAGATATAATCACAGGCAGGGCTCAAAGGTACTTGAATAGCTGAAACAAGGAGCTTAAGTACTATTTTGCTTGCCATGATAGTAATTTTGAAGCAAAACTCAGAAAAACAAAGCCTATTACAAGCAAATGTATAAAGACATCAACATATAACTATAGTGAGGACAGGGGTGGATCACTTCTTATTTGGCTGAGCATATGTGTTGTCCTCTTCTTGTTGGACACATATTCTGACCTTTTGCTTAACTGGTAACTCTTAATTGGTTCTTTGATCCTCATAGCTGGAGTATAGTGATAAAAATGGTTATCATGTAGACTGGAGATAGGATATCATGTAGAGGAAAAAGTAGATCAGTTTGATTGAAACAAAATATATATAGGGGAATAATAGAAAATAAGATTAGAAAAGTAAGTGTGTGCGTGGCTAGGTGGCACAGTGAATAGAGCACTGACCCTGGAGTCAGGAGGACCTGAGTTCAAATCTTACCTCAGACACTTAACACTTACTAGCTGTGTGACCTTGGGCAAGTCACCTAACCCCAGCTGCCCTGCCTTCCCCCCTCCAAAAAGCAAAACAAAAGCAAGAACAAAGAAAAGTAAGTGTAAAGTTAGTTGTAAAGGCCTTTATATTAGTATATTCATTGATTATTCATTTATTGATAAAAGGTTCTTTTTGATATAATATGTTTATATATGGAAGGTTCTTTTTGATATCATATATCATAACTTGTTTGACCATTTCCCCATAAATAGGTAACTCCTCAATTTCCAATTCTTTGCTCCCACAAAAAAAGAGCTGCTACAAATATTTTTTAACATATAACTCATTTCCCTTTTTAAAAAAAAATATCTCTTTGGAATACTGACCTAGCTAGTGGTATGGCTGTGTCAAAGGGTATATACATTTTATAGCCCTTTGGGCATAATTCTAAATTGCTTTCCAGAATGGTTAGATCACTTCACAATCCCACCAATGGTGCATTAATGTCCCAATCTTTCCACATCCCCTCCAACATTTTTCATTTCTGTCATATTAGCCAATCTCATTGGTGTGAGGTAGTACCTCAGAATTATTTTAATTTGAATTCTCTAATCAATAGTAATTTTTCTCTCAAATATTTCTGTTGTTTCTGCAATGGATATTCAAAGTACTTATTAAGTGATTTTGGAAGCAAATATATTTTCCCCTAGTCTACCACTTTCCTTATTATCATATAATTATTATCTTATGTTGAGAGAGGAAGAGAATTTGGATTTCACGTTTTTTAAAATATAATGTTAAAATTGTTTTTACATGTAATTGAAAAAATAAAAGTTTTTTAAAATTCATCTCCTAAACATATATATGAATTTGCTTGTCACCTAATTCATTTCATGTTATGATCTTTTTTTTTTAATTTTATCTACATTTAATTGATATCTTTTGTTTTTTACATCTTACATTTCTTCATCTTTCCCTTTCTCTTTTTATCCTCCCAGAGAATTATCCCATTAAACTATTTGCAATTTTTTGTTGCTACAAGTATTTCTACTATAAATATTTTTGATGTATTTAGGGCCTTTCTTTTGGTCACTGTCCTCCATGGGGATTAAACTAATCATAAAAAGAACAAATAAGAGCTTAGCAAAATTAACCAACATATTGAAAAAGTCTGACTTATATGTGACATTCCACATTTACAATTCCCCTTCTCTGAAAAACAGTAGTAGGAAAGGCCTGTGCATATCTCTTTTGGGGTGTTGAGCTGCTATTAACATTTTACAGCATTCACAAGAATATAGCATTAGGATTGGAAGGTGTCTGAGAGATGACTGAGGTGAGAGTAACTTGCTTGGGTCACACAACAGCAAAGCTTTTGAGGCAGAATTCAAATCCAGATCTTCCCGACTTCATGTGCAGAATTCTATCTACCCCATTGCAGTTTAGATGATTTGGTCAAGGTTGTTCTTTCTGTTTACATTGTTGAGTATGCACTTTTTCCTGGCTCTCTACCCAGTTCATTTTAGATCATTTCATATAAGTTTACCATGTTTTTTTTTGTTTTTTGATTTGTCAATTAATATAGTAAAGTACATTACATTATGCAACAATTCTTTTATCTATTCCCAGTCTATAAATACGGACTTCTTTGCAAATTTTTGTTGCTACAAGTATTTTTACTATAAATATTTTTTTAAACAAATACTTTATTAACTTCTGTTTTACATCATTCATTTCTGCCAGATTTTGAGTTACAATCATTTCCCCCCATTATTCCCCTACGCAGCCTCCCAGAATAGCAGTCCCACAAGATATCGCCTCCTCCAATCTGCTCTCTCCCATACCTTCTCCCATACCCCCATCGACTTTTCCATTAGAGGAAGGTGAATCTTTGTGTCCCAATGCCTGCACATCTTATCTCCCTATTACAAGCAAAAGAGTATTAATAATAGTATTTATATATATTTGGAACATTTAATGTTGCGACCTCGAATTTCAGATCCATTTCCTTCCTCCCTTGTCACCCATCCCTCTTGGGAGATAAGTAATTGAGTATATGTTGTACATGTCTAGCTATGCAAAATATTATCATAGTAGATATATTGTACAAGGCTGCTTATAATTCCCTCCCACTCATCCCACCCCCCACCTGGTCCATTCCCTACATGATCCTGTCCCTCTTCTATAGTGGGTACTTCCAACCTCCCCTCACCCCAAGGATGCCCTCCCATCCATCATCCCTCCTCTCATCCCCCTTCCCCCTATCCTGCTGCAGGTTGAGATATCCCATTTAGTATGTATGTCATTTTCTCCCTGAACCAAATTCAATGTGAATGTGGTTTTGCCTTTTTAGCCTTCCTTATTCTCCCCCTCCTTTGCAACCACTTCCCCTTGCTTCTTCTACATGGGATAGTTTACCCTACCCTATCTCTCCCCATCTCCTCTTGCTACTTTCCTCTCTCACCTCATAATTTCATCCCTTGAGTATTCTCCCTTCCCAACAAATTCAACCTATGCCCTCTATCCATATATAACTGTAACCATACACACACACATTCACATATATATATTCATATGACCACACCCCCTTCTTCCATTATTTTCATAGTGAGAAAGATATCATCAGTCCCCATTATTGCTTTTCCATATAGGAATGTAAATAGTTCAACTCTGGTAAGTTCCTTTTGATTTCTTTTCCCTGATTACCTTCTCAGGCATCTCTTCCTTCTTGTGTCTGGATGTCAAATTTTCTATTCAATTCTGGTTTTTTCCTCAAGAATGCTTGAAAGTCCTCTATTCCACTGAATGACCATATTTTCCCCTGAAACAAAATACTCAGTTTGCTGGGTAGGTGACCCTTGGGTTCATTCCCAGTTCTTTTGCCCTCTGGAATATCATATTCCATGCCCTTCAATCCCTCAGTGTAGAAGCTGCCAGGTCCTGGGCTATTCTGATTGTGTTTCCACAATATTGAAATTGTTTCTACCTGGCTGCTTGGAGTATTTTCTCCTTGATCTGGGGATTCTGGAACCTGGCTATCATATTCCTGGGAGTTTTCTTTTTGGGATCTTTTTCAGGAGGTGATCGGTGGATTCTTTCAACCTCTATTTTGCCCTCTGGATCTAAAACATCAGGGCAGTTTTCCTTGAGAATTTCTTGAAGGGTGATTTCTAGGTTCTTTCTTTGATCATGGCTTTGATCATACTTTTCCTGCATCCTTCTCATTTCTCTTTCCAATTTTTCCTCCACTTCTCTTATTTGATTTTTAAAGTCCTTCTTAAGGTCCTCTATGGCCTGCAACCCGCTCATGTTTTCCCCTGGGGCTTTTGGAGCAGGACTTTTGACCTCACAGTCCTTTTCCCGCTCTATGACCCCAAAATAGGAGTCTAGGGTTGCATTTTTCTGTTTCCTTTGCCTTGGCATGTTCCCGCTTAATTACTTGACTTTTTGGCTTGTTGCCACACTATGGCTTTAAGGCCAGATAGAGGAATTTTCGTCCCGAATGTGTGGGGGGCAACTTCCGTTTCTGGCAAGCTGTAAACCCACCCACAACTTCTACCCTAGATCACAATCCAGATCCAGGGAGGTTAAAGCAAGAGCGATTACCCCCCAAGACTGATCACTGGATCTCCCTACGAAAACTGCAAAATAGCGTGTCTCCTCAGTGGCTTCTAGCCCCCAGGGGAGGGAGCCAACGCATTCCCTAAATACCAGTCCCAAAGTCCATAGGACACCAACCTCTTACTTTGTCCTAGGCATGTCTATGTTGATAATTCTGGAGTCGCCCCAGCTCCTGGTGTTCTGGGGTTCCTCCAGCCAGCTGCTGGCCCTGCCGCCCTGGGGCTAAAACCTCGGCTCACGTGGACCTGAGTTCCGCTTGGCTCCGCTTCCTGAGCTCTGTGCTTTGCGCACTGCCGGCTCCCAGACTGCTGCGCTGGTCCTTCCTGCAGGCCTGCTGGGCTGTCCTCAGCGGGAGGTTAGCTTCTCTGTGTCATTCTGTGCGTGCTGGGGCTCCAGAAGTTGTTCAGAGTCCCCTTTTACATAGTTTGTGGGGAATCTGGGGGCAGAGTGGCTTGGATGAGCTGTTTCTACTCCGCCATCTTGGCTCCGCCCCGTTATGATCTTTAATATTCAGTTCATACCTATTCTGAGTTTATTCTGAAATATGGTGTGAGGTGGTGGTCTAAGTCTACTTTCTGACAAACTGCTTTATAATTTTCCCAGAAAGTCTTATCATTTAGGAAAGATTTTTTTCGCCCTAAGTTATTCATGTTAGGGGTTAATTGAACTTTGTCATTGAGTTCTATCATACCTTATTTTCCCTTGTCTGATCTATTCCATTGATCTACTTTTCAATTTTTTAATCCATCACAAATGATTTTGATGTTTTGTTTTGTTTTTGCTTCTTAAGATAGTTTGAAGTTTGGAAGTACTATAATCTGGGAGAAGTTTAAGGTCACTAAAGAAGCTTTGTAGTTTCCTGAAAGAAACCCAATCTATTCATCTCCTCCTGTCTAATTCCAAGCCCAAACATGTTATAATTATACTTTTTAAAAAGCTACCTAACTGTAGTGATACCACTAATGGATATGTGTGTATATACACTTATTTATGTGCATATATACATATTTATGTATTGTCTATGAAGGAAATATCTTATATATACAGAACATTTATAATGGTGCTTTTTTTGCCCCTCCCCCTCCAAATAGCAAAGACCTTAAAGGAAAGTGTCTCTCTTTATTGGGGGATGATTTTAAAACGTTATAGTATATGAATGTAATAGAATATCATCACACCATAAGCCATTACAAACAGGAGGTCATAAAAACATGGGAAGCCTCATTTGAACCCAGAATGACTAAAACCAAAAGATCTATTTAAATAATGAATGCAAATAGGTAAAACAAAACATTGAAAGATTTCAAAGCTTTGATTCTTAAATAACCAATTATGGCTTCAGAGGACTTAATGGTGTATTATACTTCCCAGAAATCAGTAAAGAAAAAAATGAACAATAGGTGAAAATGAGTCGTAAATGTTCAGTCATACGCAATATGTCTAACTGTAGTTTTGGGTAGGAGATATGAAAGTCATTAGGAAGTGATAAAAATGTGTTAGAAAAGACTAATAATAAAACATTTTAAAATAACCTAACTTGTTCATTTGCACTGCCCAACCTAGATAAATATCCTGAAGAATTATGTCTATGGGTGGTCCATCTAACTGCATGTCCTTATCTGGATAATAAGCATTCTTCATCCACTTGTTATTCCTTTGTGGGTATTTAGGCCAAATGCTTTTAAGTAATTACAAATCTCTTCTAGAAGGCACTTTAATGTTCTGAGAGTGATCCTCCAGTTTAAACAATGAACTCAATTATGTAAAATAAAGCAGGAACACTGGGAAGATTTCATCATCCATAGATAATCCCCCCTCAATTTAGATTCTTAATAGTTAAGAGAATAGGGAGTTAATTATTATCCATAATTTGCCCTTGAGTGCAACTTACCAGACTAGACAAACTTTATATCAAGGTATTTATAAGACAACTGGCAGGTGTGATTATAGAACTATTGTTAGTGATCTTTGAAAAATCACTGAAAATTGGAAAGGAATGACTGAATTAGAAAGGGAAAAAATTATATTTTTTAAAATAATATAGAAGAGATGAATCTAGGGGCAGGTAGGTGGTGCAGTGACTTCCTGGAGTCAGGAGGATCTGAGTTCAAATCCAGTCTCAGACACTTAACACTTACTAGCCTCGTGACCTTGGGCAAGTCACTTAACCCCAATTGCCCTGACTTTCCAACTCCAAAAAGCAAAAAAAAAAAAAAAAAAAAAAGAGGGAGAGAGAGAGATAAATCTGAAAATGAGGCTATTTAGTGAACATCTAGAAAAGGAAATAGTTACTACAGAAAGCAGATCACAGCAAATTGATCTGCCCTTTTTTTTTAAGCAATTGGGGTTAAGTAACTTGCTCAAGGTTACACAGCTAGTCATTATTTATGTGTGGATGCTCATTTTCTGAGGCCAGATTCGATCCCAGCTCATCCCAACTCCTAGGCCAGAGCTCTTACTCACTGCGCCACCTAGCCGCCCCTTTAGGGCAATTGGGGTTAAGTAACTTGCCCAAGGTTACACGGCTAGGTTTTTGTTTGTGTGGATTAAGTGTCTGAGGCAGGCTCTGAACTCAGGTCCTTCTGACTCCAGGGCCAGCACTCTATTCACTGAGCCACCTAGCCGCCCCAGATCTGCCCTTTTTTGACAGCATTTGAAAACTGTTCAATCAGAGAAATGTTGTAGATAGTTTATCAAATACTTTAATAAAATTTAGATTAGCGTTTCTGGCTAATCTTATTGAAAAAGAGAGATGGGAGGAAAAAAGTTGGATTTGGAATGATTCACCTGGCCTAAAGAATAATCATTAATAGTTTTATGACACCTATGAAAGAAATGTGGTATTATGGTATGTCCCCAGAGATTTAGATGTGACTATGTGTACCATCTAATCCTACCATCCCCTCAAGGTTTCCTCCTATATTTCTACCCTTCAGTAGTCAAACTCCTGGTTTAACATTTCTAATCAATGTTTGTAGAAAAGGATAGATGCTATCCTTATCAGAAAACATAGCCATGAGAAGCTAAGCCCAGTAGCCACTTATGTTCAGCTTTGGGATCATGTTCATTCCAGCTATCTTTGTCCTGCTGCTGCTACTGCTACTGCTGCTGCTATTTCATCCACTTAAACAAGATCACCAGAGAATTTGTCCAGGAGGAGCTAAGGCTGACTTCAACCTAAGGCTCTGAACTCCTCTGAAAATTTGTTACTTCAGTTAGCCATTCTCTGACCTGCTCCTGCTCTACCTTTCAAACCAAATGAAGACCATACCCAGAAGGAACTCTGTTACTCTACTTCAAATTCCTGTCATAGAATCATGCTTTATTTACCCTTGCTAGGCACTACTCGCTTATACAATGTCTCTCCTGTTAGAATATAAATTACTTGGAGTCAGAGGCAAGAATTATCCCACTTTTGTATCTATGTCCACAGTGCTCAGTACAGTGCCAGGCCCATAATAAGAAATTAATTCATTTTCATTTCTCTGTTCCCTCTGCCCTGGCTTTCCCTATGGCACTGGCAAACAACTGCAGAGGTATTCGGTTCTCTTTTTTTATCTCACTGATACTAATGATAAGAGAGTAGCTCCATAAGATTATTTCTTTCATACTTTAAATGGATGGGAGACATCTTGTTGAAAAATAGCTTTTAAGGAGCAATTTACTTTGCCAAATTTAAAGAAAAAATTTATAGACAAATTAAGAAGAGTGAAGTCTTGTGTTTTCTATATTTTTCAGTCAATTGTTAAGTGCTAAAGGTGTGATGATCTACTGTGATATCAGTTGGGAAAGCCTGGTTCTTCCCAGTTAATAGCTTCATAAAAATGCTCTTGATAAATTTGTAGAATGCTTTAAAAATTTCATACAGATAGAAACATAAGCATGTAAGTTGCTAATGCCCCTTTGATTGTCTTTTTGGAGGAGATATTATTAGGTCCAAGAGATGTTTGTATGTCTTTGATTTTTCCCTCCTTCAGATAAACTTATGAATCATCCAACACCCTCAAAATTGTTTTCTTTAACGTTAATATATACCCTACATGCTTGGTCATTTTCAGCTGCTTTTATTCAGTCAGAAATCAGCAAGCATTTATTAAGTGCTTATTATGTGCCAGACACTGTGCTAAATCCTGGGGCTACAAAATGTTTCTCAAGGAGTAGGGTATTGTCTTTATTCCTGGTAGTGCCATTTCTTCATTCCCTAAAAACATATTTGGAACTGTGTTGTTAATACTAAGTCAGATGGTTCTACTATCTTTAATAGCAAAAAACAAAATGACAAAAAACAAAACAAAACCATAAAGCTCCTTACAAATTAGTTCCATTTTCCCCATTTTATCATGTCCTTCTGTTTTCATTCTTAAAGTCTCTCAAGGTAACTTTGTTTAACTGGGTCTCCTGCCAAGCTTTCCTTAAACTTGTTTTATTTTTTACTGCTATTCTCTATTTCCTGATGGGATGGCATTCATAATCGTACATTTTCCTTCTCCTCAGATAGCATTGGTTGTGGTCACTCTATCTCTCTGTTACACAATTGGATTATGTAGGCTAAACTGTTTCTAAAGATATTTTGACCTAGGTATCCTATTCATATAATTTGTGATTATGAACTTCAACACCTATGTGTTATTTATATATTTACATATATTCTCTATATTATCTCTCATTTTGGTGCCCACATAAAACTTTTTATAATTAGTAATTTATTGACATAAAACAAGATGAAATTGTTTTAAATGTAGGTAAACTTTTATTTTAACTTTCTCTTTGTAATAATTTTTGTCTTTATTCTAACATGTCAATTTTCTGATTATATTACAAGCAAATAACTGTTTCAGGAATGACCCCCTTCCAGTCTTGCAAGGTATAATAGGTTCCATTTTTTGTGATGTTATTCAGAGGTCTCCATGTCTAGGATATCCCCATTTTTTTTCCTGCACTCTTTATAATCAATATAACAAATCTTTAGTCCTTCGCATACTTCATTTCTAATCCAGATTGTCTAACTTGTTTTTGGTAACTATCCTCAATTATTCCCATCTATGCTCTGAAATCACTATCAAAGGACAGGCTGATTTAATTTGGACACTCTTATAAATGGTCTTTACTGATCTCTTCTTTTTTATTGATCATCTGCATAGAAAAGTTTGAAAACTAAAGGTTATTGAATAAATTCCTAAGGGATGCATTTATTCTGCTTAGCACATTAATAACATGTATATAATGTAATAACATTTATATAACATCAGCCCCTAAATGGTCAGACTCTAGAGTTTCGATTAGTAAATTGGCATTCACATTTGGAAAATATCCACCTGGGAATTCTCAGATAAGCACATGTATACACAAATGGAAATGTGTTTCAGGATATTATCATAAACACATTCGTGTATACATATTTACTAATATATTTTTTAAAAATCATGTTTTTCATTAAAAAACATTTGCAGATAAGCTACTTATTGATATAAGAGAATGCTGCATTTCAACCTGAATATATGAGTAAGTATACAAAACACATATAGTTTATATGGGACTTCAATGTTTACAAAATACATTACAAATATTATTTATTTTTCTCTTTCACAACAACCATGGGAGCTGAGTGGGGCTATTATTATTCTCATCTTACAAGTGAAGAATATAGGAGAGAAGTTAAGTGACTTGCCCAGGGTCACACAACTAGTAAAGTGAGGTCTTTCTGAATCTAGGCCCAGTGCTTTAACTAATTATGCATATCTAGATACATATTTAACTAATTATGCATATCTAGATACATATCATAAAATAGCATATATACTTTTTGTTACACAAAGTTTAAAGGCATTTGTGCAAAAAATCAATGAACTCATAATGAGAAGAAAGTTACAGAGTAGGAACCAATTTTGCATGAGATAAAAGTATTATTTCCAAGATACAGAGAATGACAACTATAAGACCAACACCAATTTCCCAGTGGACAAAGAATATGAGCAAATTATTTTTAAAGAAAAAGTAAGGATAATAGACAATCTTATGTGAAGATGCTCAAAATAACTATGAATAATAGAAATGAAAATGGAAAAACCACAGAAGACTTATTTCATACCCTGAAAGTCCACAGTGATGATAAAAGACAGGAGAGTATTCTAACTGTGGGGAAGTCAGTAAAGAATAAAATCATCATTTATCAAGCACCTACTATGTCCCAGTCACTGTGCTAAGTGCTTTACAAATAATCACTCATATGATCCTCACAATAATTCTGGGAGATAGACATATTCATGCCTGCCATTTTATAGTTGAGGAAACTGGGATTCATTACAGGTTAAGTGACTTGTTCAGGATCATGTAGTTAATAACTGCCTAAAGCCATATTTGAATTCAGGTCTTCCTAAATCCAAATCCATCACTCTAACCAATGCTTCATTTAGATGCTTCTAAGCAAGGCTGATTTATATGTGGACCTATGAATTTGTCCAAAAGTTTGCAGGGAGAAAATTAGAATTGTGACAGAAAAGTAACTAAATTATTCATACCCTTTGACCCAGAAATTTTACTATTGGGCATGTATCCAAAGAATGTAAAAACAAAAGGAAGATCATATATACACATATGTATATGTATATAAACAAGTACATACATATATGTATATGCATACATATGCACATGTATGTTTTGTCCTTAATTTTTGAAGATGCCCGATGACATCATGGAATGATGTCTAAAATTGTTCATGAATTAGATTTTAAGTGAGACAAAGTTGTAAAACATGGCAACCTCACTCTCTCTTCCTGAGTCATCAAAGTCTAGGGGCAAGACAAAATTCAGTATGACTGATAATAGCCTGGGATGCAATAGATGACCTTGGTGTCCTTGGTGTCTGACCAACTTCTAAGCACTCCACAGCATCTACTATAGTTGCCTTCAAGCCCATTAAAACAAATCCCATCCATCCATTCCAGCAGAGGAAATCTTAATGTGCTTGGGGCCCTAACTCATGGACAAGTTTGAGGCCTCTTGATTACCTTCAACCGAGTTTAGTTTGTCAGCTGAGACAGGGTGTAGCCACTGGCATCCTACAACTTCTTGCAGTCACAGGTAAGAGTCGGGTGACAGCTGGACACCAAAGGTGAATAAGCAGCCCTAAAGGGGGCTTACCCCATACTTTCTGTCTCTCCCTCTTCCTGTCCATCTCTTTCCCTCCCCTTTTCTTTCTCTCTCTGTCTCTGTGTCTGTGTCTATGTCTGTGTCTGTGTCTTTCTCTGTCTCTGTCTCTGTCTCTGTCTCTGTCTCTGTCTCTCTGTCTCTCTCATAACACTTTTCATGTTCTCAAAAAGCAAAGAAATTGGAAATGAAATGGATACTCATTGGTTGGAAAATAGTGGAACAAAATGAGGTATAATGATGTAGTAGTATAATATTGGATAAAATAAAATTTTTAAAAATCATTTGTGCTTAAAGTAGTAAGATTCAGCAATCTGGAAAATTATTCATCATTGAACACTTCATTCACCATAAATAAAAAATAAACAAGGTGTCAGTTTAGTTCAAGTTATAGACAAAAAACAAATCAAAGTCATAATTCCCATAGCCATGTTAGTTCATCCACATTATATCTCCAGGTTGATCTTTGCCAAAAGAAAAGCATGATTAATCAAGGCTATTTCCTGCCAAAAAGAACAATTTGTAAGAATTTTTTCTTTTACTTAGTAATTTAGAACATTAGTCTCCAAGAAACTTCTAGAGCCTTCTCACTCAATTCTAGGGAATGAAACCTAGTAATCCAATTCTAGAAATGTCCAGGATTTTTTTTTCTTCTTCTTGCTCTGCAGTCCCAATTCTTGTTTAGAACTTATTTCTCAATGATCTATGTTCCAACCACAATTTTTTTCTTCATGTCTCTACTGACAAAGAGTTTCTAGGAAAAAAATACTGCAGTTTAAAGAGAACAGTTATTGTAAGAAAAAAATGCTTGTAAATAAATGATACTTTGGTAAACATGATATTATTGCACCACATTTCCATTGCATCTTAAGTAGATCATTTGTCACAGAAACCTGACTGCACTACTAATGGGGCTACCAAAAACAAGCCATAAGGAGGGACATTATTTAAGGGAATGAATTTTGTTTTTATGTTTTGCAATAATCAAGTATGTTTTAATCTCCTTCCAGCCCTGCTGCTAAATGTACTGTCCTATAAATGAGAGTGATAGGTTGGCATCCCAAATTTAATATGTCCACATTTTTAAGGAACAGAGAAAAATAAAACATAATAGGCACCCCTGGGATTGTTCCTGAACAATGTCTCAGTTTTCCCATGAGAAAAGCTATAAAAGGCAACTAATACTATGATCATTTGTGGGTATTATATCATATAAACTACTAAATACTGGGAAACAGGAAAGAGGTTATTTTCAAAAACATTTTAGGTGGCACAGAATTAAGATCTCTAGACATTTAAGATTCAGGAAAAATGTGTCTGAAAATTTGGGTGAAATCATAGACCTAAAACCTTCAAGTTTTATTTCCACTTTATTATATTTTATATCATTTTATTTCTTCATTGGACCTAGAAAGGATAAAATACATAATTTTCTGGCATCAACGAAAAAGTAATCTGGAATCCTTGCATGCACGTGTGTGTGTGTGTGTGTGTGTGTGTGTGTGTGCGCGCGCGTGCGCGTGCGCGCGCATGTGTGTGTTAAATCTTTCCTTTTAGGCCTGGCTATAGTTTTAAATGACCAAATATTCTGCCTCAGCAAAATGTAGTATCCACAGTATCTTATCCTCCATAAAGTCAGAAATCAAGTTAATAAAATGAGTATTTATTGCTTATATAATACAAAATCTGTGACATTAATTTCACAGAGTATGTTGTAGAGGCAAGGGGAAACTTGATTTACAGTGGTCAACAAAGTTTCCTGTTGAATTTCTTCCATTTGGACCTTTTGAGGTTGACAAAGAACAGAATTTATAGATAGCTTGGTAGACATGCCAAGTCTGAGTGGTTTGAGGTCATTCTTTATAGGACTCTAAAGAAAAACTCTATAATGAACTCATCAGGAAGTGAAGTGATTACAATAATTACTGTTTATCCATTCAGAAGAAAGAGAAAATATGACCAACCACTTCCCACTCTATCCCATAACAACTTTTCCTTTTTATTTCTGAACAAGGAAAAAATAATTTATCATTAAATTTTCTTCCTCTTGTCTTACATGACATGTAGAAAGAACATTAGGCTAGTCATAAGATTTGGGTTCAGGTCCTGGCTCTGCCATGTATCAACTGGGTGATCACAGTCTCTGACTTCATTCTCTCCATCTATAAAATGGGGTGATCATACATAACCTTTCTTACTGAGGTTATGAGTAAAGTAATGCTTTGTAAGACATAAACATCTATGCAGGTATGAGGCAGAATAGTAGAAGTAGTCAGTAGCTTTAATGCTATCTTGAGAGGCAACCTGGAACACTGGATAGAGAGCTGATCTTGGAGTTTGGAAGATCCAGGTTCAGGTTCTTCCTCTAACACATACTGGCTATATGACCTTAAGCAAGTAATTAAACTTGTCAGTTCCCTTAGGCCACTCTTTAAGTAGCAGAATAGTTATGGATCAGCATTAGTACAGGGGGTTTCCTTGAGGGGAGTTTCCTCTACCAATAAAACCACAAAGTAATAAGCTATAGGTATAGATAATGAAGATATCAGATCATCTTGAGATGACAGGATATACATAAGAATGGCCAGTACCTTTAAGTACACGCTCATTGTTCAGAATTCAAGTTAGTGTCTGCCTATTCCCTACTTACTGTGAGACACAAGCAATTTAACCTTTCTAAGACTGAATTACTCCATCACATCATCGTAGCACTGATTTTGGGTTGAAAGAGTCCTCTGAGCCTACCTAACCAACACTCATTTTACAGATGAAAAATTGAAGTTCAAGGGAAAAAATAATACTTACCTAAATGTAACAGATAGTAAAATTCAAAGTCTGGATTTGAATCCAAGTCCCCTGAGTTGAGATTCACGGTTCTTTCCACTACACTGTGCTGCCTCCCAAATGTAAAATGAGTATACTCAGACATGCTCCCACACAACTTAGAAAGATATAAATGGTAAATTGAATAATGCCTGAAGAGCATTTTAATGCTGAGAAAAAATTAAGAAATAAAAAGAGCTGTTTCTGTAAGTTCTATTACTGTATAAGTCTCTCGCTGTGAGAAAAGCACTGAATGTTCTATCCTTTGAGAAATAAATTTTTTTTAAAAATGTAAAGCATTCTTTTCTGCCAGGTTTTTTAAAGAGTTAAATTTTCAACTATGGGAAACACATTATCTCCTGCTTCCCCCCAAAAAGTATTATTGTTATATGGTAAATATCAAGAACAATAATTTGCCTTTACAACTCTGAGCCATTGTCAGTGGACATTGTTGATTACCCATGATGGATAGATTCACATGAATGATGAATTTATAGTTATGTTTTTCATTATCTTTCATAGCAATAGATTTGGAGAAACAAATTCCATTTTTCCTAAGGGTCCACATGTATTGCTTTCTTTTTGTTTTCAAATACAGAAGTCTAATTTTATTGTTAGACTCAGAAAACATAGTATTTTGCAGTATAAATATTTCCTAAATGAATTGTGCTAAAATAACAATGATATAATTGTAACTTGCATTTATATAATGAGATTAACAGGTGCCTTCCTCATAATAGCCCTCTAAGTTAATAATATAATCATTGTTACTCTTCGGACTTTACAAATTCAAAAAGTTCAGAAAGGTTGTGACCTATCGAGACTCACACTAAGTACTATGGGGGAAGAGTAAGGGCAAAACCAATATACTGCTCTTCTTGTACAATAAAAATCTCTAATTTTATTATTGCTACCTATTTTTCATTTTGTAGGTTTATTACCCATTAATTGAATGTTTTGTATTTATGTATATATGTACAAGCTGTTTCCCCTAAAAGAGTCCAAGCTCCCTGAGGATAAGGGTATTGCATTTTTGGCTTTCTATCCTTAATGCCTAGTCAGTGCCTGAAAAATAGTAGATGCCTAATAAAACTTTTGTTTAAAAATTTAGGGCCCAGACTACATGGGGGTAGTGCGTGGAGGCCTGGACAATATGGCAGCAAGTTGATCCACCAACAGCAAGGCCTATTCCCAGGCCTATCACTGCAGGGCTGGGATCTATCAGAGCTGGGTAAGAGACAAATGCAGGGCCTGTGGCATTTGCAGCAGCAACTCCTGGGACTATCAATCTGCAGCCAGGAAATTTAAAAAGCACCTACCTGAACTTCCAGGGACCAGGATGGCAGAGTGAACCCTGGCTGCTCTAATCCTGGACCCCTACCCCGACCCTGAAAACACAGAAGTTATTGCCCCAGAGCAAAATTTTAAAATAATGAAGGCTTGGCAGTCCTAGAGGAAGGGCATGGCTAAGGCCCTGCTTCAAAAGGGTGAAAAACAGATTGCAAAGACAAAGACTCTAGAATCTTATTATTGTAAGGGGAAGGAAAAAAATTCAGAAGGAGACAGCATTGACTCCATGCCCACAGCTGAAGCCTCAACAGGAAATATGAACTGGTCTCAAGCCCAGAAAACATTCTTAGAAGAGCTCAAGAAGGACTTCAAAAACCAAATTAGAGAGGTAGAAGGGAAAATGCCTAATTCTTTTAAATTCAAAATTGCAAAAATAGAAAAACATTTCAATGAAGAAAGCAGCTCCTTAAAAAGAAAAATGTGTGAACTAAAAATGAAATCTGAACATATGGAAAAGGAGCTTCAAAATGTGAAGAAAATAATTTGCTAAAAATTAGAATCAACCAAATTGAACCTAATGACTCTATGAGGCACCAAGACTTAGTCAAACAAAACATCAAGAATGAAAAATTAGAAAAAGAGGTAAAATATCTCAATGGAAAAATAACTAACCTGGAAACAGATCCAGGAGAAATAATATGAGAATTATTGGTCTACCAGAAAATCACGATGAAAAAATGATCCTGGACCACATCTTCCAAGAGCTCATCAAGGAAAACTGCCCTGAGATCCTAGAACCAGAAGTTAAAACATATATCGAAAGAATCCCCTGGACACCTCCTGAAAGAGATACCAAATTGAATACTCTGTGAAATGTTGTAGCCAAATTCCAGAACTATCAGGTAAAGGAGAAAACACTACAGGCAGCCAGAAAGAAACAATTCAAATATCATGGAATTACAATGAGTTCAGAAGCTGCACAGGATCTGGCAGCTTCTACACTGAAAGATTGGAGGGACTGGAATATGATATTTCGCAATGCAAAAGAGCTCAGGTTACAAACAAGGATCAGCTATCCAGTGAAACTGAGCATAATCTTTCAGGCAAGGAGATGGTCATTCAATGATATAAGGGACTTCCAGACCTTCCAGATGAATAAGCCAGTGCTCAATGGAAAATTCAATCTCCAATTACAAGAGACAAAGGTAAATAGGGAACACACACACACACACACACACACACACACACACACACACACATCCCTTGTTATTTAATAAGAGCAAACAGTTTAATTCCCTATATAGGAAGCTGATACCAGTTAATATTGAGAATTCTATACTTATTGTGACATTTAAAACGGATATAGATAAATAGAGGGTGTGGGTATAAATTAAACAAAATGATTATAAAAAATCTTATTAAGGGGTGCAAAGGGACTACAGTGGAAGAAGAGGAAATAATGAAGCAGAAAAGAGGAAATTATGCCACATAAAGAGGCATAAAAACATTATAGTAGAGGGAGATGAACATTATATGAACTTCACCCTCATTGGTTCTGATGTAAGGAGGAAATAACATAATTAGTTAAGTATAGAACTCTATCGAGAAGAGACATAAAACCTATCAAAAGAGGGGAGGGAAAGGAGCATTGCATGAGGTCTATTCTCATCAATCTTGGTTCAAGAAAAAAATAACATACTACATTAAGTATAAAAATCTATTGTACCCTACAGGCAGTAGGAGGGGGGGAAGGGCTACCATTAAGAGGGGAGTGGTTAGAAGGGAGGGAAGAAGTAGTAAGGGGGAAGGGTAGGAAAAGGAAGGAGAGCAGATAAGGAGGGAATATTGAGGGAGGAGGTCAAAAGGAAAACTCTTAAGGAGGGGAAGGAAGAAGGAGAAAAATAAAAGCATAAACAGGGGAGGGAATAGGATGGTGGGACAGATACAGATAGTAATAATAACTGTGAATGTGAATGGGATGAACTCTCCCATAAAACAGAGGTGGATAGCAGAATGGATTAAAAACCATATTCCTACAATGTGCTGTTTACAAGAAACACATTTGAAACAGGGTGATACACACAGGGTAAAGGTAAAAGGCTGGAGTAAAATATAGTATGCCTTAGCTAAAGCAAAAAAAGCAGGGGTAGCAATCCTTATCTCAGACAAAGCAAAAGAAAAAATAGATACAATTAAAAGATGTAAGGAAGGAAACTATATCCTGCTAAAGACCACCATTGAAAATGAAGCAATTGGGGCAGCTAGGTAGCACAGTGAGTAGAGTGCCAGCCCTAGACTCAGAAGAATCTGAGTTCAGATCCGGCCTCAAACACTTAACACACACAAACAAAAAAACCTAGCCATGTGACCTTGGGCAAGTTACTTAACCCCAATTGCCCACCAAAAAGCAAAAGAAAAAGAAAAAAGAAAATGAAACAATATTATTACTAATGATATTGCACCACTAATGATTATGCACCAAGTGTAAGAAAAAGATAGCAAAACTATACCAGTGGGGGACTTCAATATCCCCCTCTCTGAACTTCATAAATCTTACCCCAAAATAAACAAAAAAGAAGTTAAAGAGGTAAATAGAATCTTAGAGAAGACAGATATGGTAGACCTCTGGAGAAAAGTGAATGGGGATAAAAAGGAATATCTTCTTAGTGGTACATAGCACATATACAATAATTGACCATGTACTAGGGCATAAAAACCTCACATTTCAGTGCAGAAAGGCAGAATAGTAAATGCACCCTTCTCAGATCAGGATGTAATAATTATATATAAAAAATGGCCATGGAAGGAGAGACTAAAAACTAATTGGAAACCAAATAGCTTAATCCTAAAGAATGAGTGAGTCAAACAAGAAATTATAGAAACAATCAGTAACTTCATTCAAGAGAATGACAATAATAAGACAACATAGCAAAACTTGTGGGATGCAGCAAAAGAAGTTCTTAGAGGAAGTTTTGTATCCCTGAATGCATACATAAATAAAATAGAGAAAATAGAGGTCAATAAATTGGGCATGCAACTGAAAAAATTGAAAAAGAACAAATTGAAAATCCCCAATTAAACACTAAATTAGAAATAATGAAAAGCAAAGGAGAGATTAACAAAATTGAATTTAAGAAAACTATTGAATTAATAAATAAAACTAAGCTGGTATTATGAAAAATTAATAAAATTGATAGAATTTTAGTCAATATGATTTGATAAAAGAAAGAAGAAACCAAATTATGAGTATCAAAAATGAAAAGGGTGAATCTACCTCCAATGAAAATGAAATTAAAATAATAATTAGGAATTACTTCACCCAATTGTATGCACATAAATTTGACAATGTTAGTGAAAACGGATAATTATTTACAAAAATATAAAGTGTCCAGATTACTTGAAAAGGAAGTAAACTACTTAAATAACCCCATCTCAGAAAAAGAAATTGAACAAGCCATCAATGAACTCCTTAGGAAAAAATCTCCAGGGCCTGAAGGATTTACTAGTGAATTCTTCCAAACATTAAAAGAACAATTGATTCCAATACTTTACAAACTATTCAGGAAAATTGGAAAAGAAAGAGTCCTACCAAATTCTTTTTATGACACAAATATGGTACTGATACTGGAGTCAGAAAAAGACAAAACAGAAAGAAAATTATAGACCAATTTCTCTCATGAATATAGATGCAAAAATTTTAAATAAAATATAGCAAAAAGACTACAGCAACTTATCATGAGAATAATATACTTTGATCAGATAGGATTTATTTCAGGAATGCAAGTGTGGCTCAAAATCAGGAAAACTATTAATATAATTGATCACATCAACAACAAAACTAGCAGAAACCATAAGATTGTCTCAATAGATGCAGAAAAGGCTTTTAACAAAATACAATGCCAATTCCTATTAAAAACACTAGAAAGTATAGGAATAAATGGAGTCTTCCTTAAAATAATAAGTAGCATCTATCCAAAATCATCAGCAACGATTATATGTTATGGGGATAAGCTAGAAGGATTTCCAATAAGATTAGGGGTGGAAAAATGATGTCCACTATCACCCCTCTTATTCAGTCTGGTACTAGAAATGTTAGCAGTAGCAATAAGAGAAGAAAAAGAAATTGAAGGTATGAGATTAGGGAAAGAGGAGACTAAGCTATAACTCTTTACAGATAATATGATGATATACTTAGAGAATTCTAGAAAGTCAAGTAAAAAACTACTTGCGATAAATAAATTTGGCAAAGTTGCAGGATATAAAATAAACCCATATAAGTCATTGGCATTCCTATATATTTCTTTTTATTTTTATTTTTATTTTTTTTATTTAAAAGCAATTGGGGTTAAGTAACTTGCTCAAGGTTACACGGCTAGTCATTATTTATGCATGGGTGCTCATTTTCTGAGGCCGGATCTGATCTCGGGTCATCCCAACTCCGAGGCCGGTGCTCTTACTCACTGCGCCACCTAGCCGCCCCATTCCTATATATTTCTAATGAAATCCAACAGCAAAATATAGAAAGAGAAATCCCATTTAAAGTTACTGTAGACATTATAAAATATTTTGGAATCTACCTGCCAAAACAAACCCAGGACCTATATGAACACAATTACAAAACACTTTTCACACAAATAAAGTCATATCCAACTAAGTCAAAAAATATCAGTTGCTCATGGCTGGGTTGAGCTAATATAATAATGACAATTTTACCAAAATTAAACTACATATTTAGTGCCGTACCAATCAATCTACCAAAAAATTACTTTGCAGAGATAGAAAAAAATAGTGGCAAAATTCATTTGGAAGAACAAATGGTCCAGAATATCAAGGCAATTAATGAAAAGAAATGCTAGGGAAGGTGGCCTAGCCATACCAGGTTTTAATCTGTATTATAAAGCAGCAGTCATCAAAACTACTGATGCTGAGTGAGAAGAGCAGAACCAGGAGAAATCTGTACACAATCACAGATGCAATGTATGTGTGGCAACTAACTTCATTACACTGGGCTCCTCTCAGCAATGTAAGGTTATAAAACAAATCCAAAAGACTCATGATCAAAAGAGATATCCACATCCAGAGAAAGAGATTCAGAGTCTGAATGCAGATTGAAACAAACTATTTGCTGTGTTTCTTTTTCTTGTTTTGTTTCCTCTTTCCCACTGATCATCCCAGTGGTTATAATCCTTCTTTACAACCTGACTAATGATTAATGTGAAGATATTTGCAGATCCTATATTTGAGTTCATGCTGCCATGATTGGGGGGGGGGGGGATCGACAGAGTGGGTGGAGAGAAAATTTGAAACTCAAGGATCTGTGGAACTGAATGTTGTAAACTAATTGTAAATAAACAAATTAATTTAAAAAAAGAAAAAATTATACAGAGCAATTTAGAATGGCAGATTATGCCAGTACTTCACTATTTCAAAAAGACTTTGATATCTCATTGAGAGGCTCTCTCCTACAAAACTGTCCCATAGTAGACAAACTTCTGATGATGAACCTCTCCAAACTTAACCAGGCTGATCCTCAGACAACAGACTCTCAGTGTTTTTAGTAGGCTTAAACTCCTAGACTTACAAAGTCCTTGGTAAGACCCATAAGAACTTAGGCTTTAATAAAATACCTTTCAGGAACCGAGGTCTTCCTCTGGGGCATCAAGGTAGGACTTTTGTCAAATAGTAAGTGGAATACTTCTTTTAAAATAAGACCCTGTTTGATTCACATCTAAGTTTGGTAAATTGTTCAGCCTCAAACAATGTTATAACAATAAAAATTAGAATTTATGAAAGTATTATTCTATCTTACAATGAGAATCACTGGGAGGCCCAGAGGATCTGGAGTAATGTCTCTATCTCTGTTTTTATCTTTCTGTCTCTCTATCTCTATGTCTCCCACCCCCATCTCTTCCACCCCACACCATTTCACTAAGGGGTATTTCTTATCTCTGAACCTAATCATGTATTACAAAGTGGGTTTAGTCATGGGTATTGAACCATCTAGAAGAATGGACAGACTCCTTTTTCTCATTACATACTTGGTCCCAGAACTCTGAGAAATATTGCTTAAGACTTATGTATTCATACACATCTAAGTTCTCCTTAAAATGTTGAATAAAAAGGTACTCAAAGTAAAATATGAATCAACTATGAGATAAGCATTTATTTCCTAAACACAGAAGATATGTTGAAATGAACCACGTAAAAGAATGCATCAACAAAGATACTGAGAACAGTATTCATTAACTTAATTTATAACAACTATTATACTCTTATTGAAGAAGGTTGATACTTAAACCATAAGAATATAAAAGTTTTTTTTATCTTGACTCATTACTGTCTAATAACTTCTGCCAATCCACGCCAGGGATCTGTTTTATCTTCTTTTTAGAGGTCATCTTTAAGATTAATAGCAATAGTGGTTGGTCTGGGACTCACTATGTCATCATTCAGCTGCCACCAAAGGCCAAGCATATCCAAGTCTCTTGAACTCACAAGGTGACCTCCAAGTCTGGACATATCCATATCAGTATCAATGCTCATCCACCTAACAGATACAGAAGAGGCAACCCTAAACCAGGATAAGAGCTTCCTATACAGGGTGTGAGCTTCAACTGCCATGTGTTCCTGGACACATAGTTGTTAAGTTGGGGCAAGTTACTAATCCCTCCACACTTCTCACAGGAAGTCCCAGAATAGTGTGATGCCAACTGAAGTGTTGAAAGAAAAGCTTGGACTGGATACTCTCTTTTCTCTAGGTTTTTGTGACACTGAACTCTCCTCATTCTCTTGGAACCTCTCTGAACCACTCCTTTTTAGTTTCCATTGCTATGTCTTCATCCAGACAGAACCTACTTACAGTGAATCCTCCAGGACTGTCCTGGAAACCCTTCTCCTCATCCTTTATACTATTTCACTTAGTAATCTCATCAGGTCCCATGGATCCAATTATCATCTATATAAAAATGATTCTCAGACCTAGCCCTAACCTCTCCTAGAATTCCAGTCTATTGGATATTTCAAATGGATGTCCTACAAATTCTACCTTTTTCTAAAAACTCTCACAAAAACCCATTTCTATTCTCTGACACTGTCAACATGCTATTCTAGGCCATCATCACTTCATGCCTGGACCACTTCAATAGTCTACTGGTTGGTCTACCTGCTACAAGTCTTTTCCTACTCCAGTTCATCCTCCAGTGAGCTAATGAACTGATCTTCCTAAAGTGGAAGTCTGACAATAGCAGCCCCTTTCCTCATTCAATAAACTTCAGTTTCTATTAACTTCAGTATTAAATATAACTTATGTTGTCTTTAAAAGCCCTTTATACCTTGTCCCCCTCCTACCTTTCCATTCCTCTTAAAACTTATTCCCCTCCACATTCTCTGCAATCCGGTTTCATTGGCTTCCTTTCTGTTCCTTATGCAATCCACTCAGGCTTCTAATTATACCTTTCTTCTGGCTGTTTGCCATATCTGGAAGGGTCTTTCTCCTCACCTCTGCCTCCTAATTTCCCTGTGTTCATTTAAGTACCACCTAAAATCCCACCTTCTGCAAGATGCCTTTCCTGGTTCCCCCTTAATGATAGTTGTTTCTCTCTGAATTTGTTTACAATTTATCATGTGTGTATGCATATATATGTGTATATATACACAAATATGTGTGTATTGATATATATATATATACATATGCGCATACAGATACATATGAATAGAAAATAGAAATAGGTATAGATATAGATTATAGGCATTTTCTCTTCCTTTCAAAATTCAGTTTAAAGCTCTTGATCAGATAATCAAATTCAAGTCAAAGATACTTCTGGTCTCTATGAGATTCAGTCTATCTCTAGCTAGAGGCCTCTAACTGCTATCATTTTAGCCCTAGAGCAAACCAAAATCCCATTTCCTCACCACCATTTTTTTCTTTTTTATACCACCTACATAGTTAACAATATCAGGTCTTAATTCAGTTTAACATCATCTACGAAACGTGTTTCTTTTGGTCCATATTTGGTGACATCTCTAGAGAGATGACATCAACGAGAGGATGCAAAGACATAGCCAGTAAGAATTAGTGTTGTCCTAGTGATATTGAGAAATCCTTTCATATAAACATTTCAATTATCACAAGCTCATAAGCATTTGGGTTATTTGGTTCAACCTGATAATATCTCAGAGTAAATGCAAAGCAGTTAAGAATCAGTGTTTATTCTTAAAGCTCTTTTGGATGAGAGCAGAAGTACACACAATACCAGCTAGAGTTCTAAACCAATATGCAAAAGCTATTCTCCATTATGCAAACCTACCAACATGGGTGGTAAAGGATTGTAGTAGATGATGAGACAAAGTGTTTATGAAGGCAGAGAAATGCTCCCAAACCATGTTTGGGAAGACTACTGGTATCCAGTTCACAGAACCTGGATTTCCCTTGCTTTCCAAGAATCCCTCATGGGGAAGGAACAAAACAACTCTCCTATATCTGCCAAGTCACTTAAATTTACATTTGGCCTCCAAAAAGCAGGAAAGAAAATTAGGGTTAGAAAGAGGTTCACCACTCACACTCCCAAGCTTCAATCCTGGCAGCTGGAAAGGGAGAACTTATTCTTTTAAATATTTATTTCCTTTCTTTTGCTATTTGAAATTGTCATTAAAATGTATGACCAGGGGCGGCTAGGTGGCGCAGTGAGTAAGAGCACTGGCCTCGGAGTTGGGATGACCCGAGATCAGATCCGGCCTCAGAAAATCAGCACCCACACATAAATAATGACTAGCCATGTAACCTTGAGCAAGTTACTTAACCCCAATTGCTTTTTAAAAAAAATTAAAATGTATGACCAATTACAATGTTTTTCCTCCAAGTCAATGTTAGGAAATAGAGAGGAAGGTTAGGGAATGTAGTCTGGTTGCTAATTAGAGATACATTTTTTACAATACATGTAATCTCTGAAATATCTATACTCTTGCTTAGAACCCAGAGAGAGACTTTATAAGGAAACAAACCACTATCAAGAGAGAATGAAAATTATTAAGTTTTTTCAGTTACCTACCTTGATCATAGCACCTGGCTGTTCCATGATCATATAAGACTTTAAAAACATGAGAGAAACAATTATTTAATGATAGAAACTAATGAGGGGTGCTGATATTTTAGAGGGAATAATAGAATTTAAGTACATTCAACAAACCCCTTGAATGCATAAGGTAGGTACTGTGGTAGATGCAGTTAATAGGAAAACAAAACTAAAAAAAAAAAAATCCCTGATTTCAATTCCACAGAGGGGCACATGTGTATATATAAAAGTAAATACAAATTACATATAAAATTGTTTCAGGAAGGGAAAGCTCTAAAAATATGGAGGATCAGAGAAAATCATATCTAGGAAGTAGCATTTGAGTTATATCTTGAACAAAGCTAAGTATTCTAAAAGTTGTAGAGTAGGAGTGAGTGCATTCCAAACTGGAGAGACTATGTAGGCAAATGTATAGGTATGGAAAATAGACTGTCATGTTGTGGAGTACCTCATGATCCATTTTTTTTTTCAAGCAGTTGGGTTTAAGTAACTTGCTCAAGGTTACATGGCCAGTCATTATTTGTGTGTGGGTGCTCATTTTCTGAGGCCAGATTCGATCTCGGTTCATCCCAACTCTGAGGGCGGCGCTCTTACTCACTGCTCCACCTAGCTGCCCCCCTCGTGGTCCATTTTAACTAGAATAGGGAGTATAGAGGACAATTATATGAATGATAGGGAGAGGCCAGATGAAGTGACTTTAAGTGATAGACTGAGGATTTGCTTTTCATTTTCCTAGTGGTACTAGGAAAGCACTGAGGTTTTCTGAGCAAAGGGTAACATATCAAAATTTTGTTGAGGAATACAATTTGTCAGCTATGTAGATGATTGGGAAAAGGAAGACCATGGTAGCAAGAAGAGCTCTTAGAAACATTAATAGTCCAGGTAAGAGGTCATGAGAGTAGATTGAAGGGATAGATGCAAGAGACATTATGGAGGCAGATAATACCATCGAAGGGGAGAGAGTACAGAGAACAGAAGAAGGCCTAAGACAGGTCCTTGGGGAATACCTCTGCAGAAAAGCAAGGTAAAAGAGGGAAGGAATTCAGTACAGGTAAGGCAGAGTAGAATGGGGATGAGAAAGAAGGAGACTGAGTGAAGAAAAGAGGTTTTTACCTCAACAGATGGTGACTCTAGCTTTAAATGCAAGGAGAAGAAAAAAGTAAGAGTTTCCCAGATGTATCATGGGAGAATTATTACTTGGTTTGGCCCTCCTCCCTCCAGAGCCCTGTGATGGGAGGCTGCAGTGCCAACCTAGTGTCTCTCTAAATATGAGGGAGTACAGGGTGGATACAGCACAAAAATGGTTTCATGTACTTGGGTAAGTAAATACCTTGTAATCATCTCTCCAGGAACTGACTAGAATACAGTCAGGAACTCAGTGAATTTATATTTAGTACGCTTTCCTTTTACTCATCTCAAGATATTATGAGGGAAATGATGCACACCCAAAAGATTCTTCACATGTGTAATTTGCACTGTCAGGACTACAGCATGAGAGCTATGATTCTAGAATCGTAGATTTGGAATTGGGAAGGACTTCAGAGGTCATCTGCTCCAACACCTGCATTTTACAAATAAGGAAACTGAGCTTCAAGAGAGCCCAAGTGACTTGTCTAAGGCCACACAGTTAGGAAAAATCAGAGGCAGGATTTAAGCAAGGTACTCTAATCTTAGAGTCAATGTCTTTTCCACTATAGCTCTGGTTTTCTATACATATGATAGTTATAAAAGTTGAAGACATTGTTTTTCTTAGATCATTCAGTAAAAGAGGGCAGAATATATATGACATCAATTTTGTGAGTTAGATCAATTTCTCCAGTCTCTGAAAAGGACTGAGTTTGTGGCCTCAATCTCTAGGGCCCAGTGATAATTAAAAGACAAAATGATAGTGGGTCATGGACCTTGTTATCAGTAGCAACTTTTATCTCCCTGAATATTCAGTAGTAATGGTATAAGATACCATGTAGGATCTCAGTTTGGTGATACAATGTATATGCATGGGAATAAGTGCGAAGGCAATAGTATTCTAAATCCATATGCTGATGGAGACTAGGTCTAAGGAACTCACCCCCATCAGTCTAATGATGAATGCTACTTGAACATTTTTGAAAGTGTTTGTGCTTTACTTGGAAGGAAAAAAAGAAAAATGAAGATAGAATAAAAGAGGAAACTGAACAGATGAAAAGTATATATAAAATATGAAATGGAAAGATAAAAAGGAAAAAGGAAGGAAAAGAAAGTAAAGAATTGGTTCAAATTAAGACAGAAAGGAAAAGAAAGTAAAGAATTGGTTCAAATTAAGACAGAAAGGAAGAAAGGAGTAATAAGGTTTGAATGTGAGGAGGAGGATAGTTGTTCTAAGCTATGCCTGATTCTAGTTAGTCCTCTGGTAGTTAAGGCTCAGCAATGGAATAAAATTGAGATTCTCATAGATCCTTCCATAGTTAACAAAAGGAGGTTTACTTAATTATAGCAGAAGAATATTCAACAAGGATAAGCACTGAGAACACTTCCTTCAAATGAGGGAAGTTCCCCCCTGTGATCCATCGGTCAAACATCTAAATGTCTCTATTTTTTCTGATTTATTTGTTTATTTTTAGTTTACAAGATTCAATTCCATAGTTCCTTGAGTTTCAAATTTCCCTTCCTTTCCTCCCCACGACAGCATATAGTCCAGTACAGGATCTGCAAATACTTTCACAGTAGACATTAGTCAAGTTACAAAGGCATACCGTATTATATGGGATGAAAAATGGTAAAGAAATAAACCAAACAATGAAAAGAAAAAGATCAATTAGTTTGCTTCCATCAGGATTCAAGCTCAGTTCTTTCTAGTTATTTCTCTGGATGTAGACATCTCTCTCCTTCATGAATCTTTCAAGATTAACTTATGTCACTGCATTGCTGAGAAGAGTCCAGTCTGTCGTAGTTGGTCATCACCCATATGTTGTGTCCGTGATTGTATACAAATTTCTCCTGGTTCTACTCTTCTCACTCAGCATCAATTTGTATAAGCCTCTCCAGGTAAATAAGAAATCCCTCTCCTCATTGTTTCTTATAGCACAATAGCATTCCATTACATGCATATACCACAATTTGTTTAGCCATTCCCCAATTGATGGGCACCCCTTTAATTTCCAATTCTTTGCAACCATGAAAAGAGCTGCTATAAATATTTTTGTACATATGGGTCATCTTCCCACTTCTATGATTTCTTTGGGATATAACCCTAGAAGTGGTATTGCTGGGTCAAAAGGTATGAAATTATTTATAGCCCTTTGGGCATAATTCCAGATTGCTCTCCAGAATGGTTGGATAAGTTCACAACTCCACCAGCAATGCATTAGTGTAAATATCTCTTTAGTGGCAATTTTGTATTCAGTAGATGAATATGTGATATCTATAGTATGACCCCTTACTCCTCTGAGCCAACCAAGTCTCAAAAAAAATCTTGATGCCTTTGAATGAAAAACTAGCCTAACACACATGGGAAGAGGGAGTAGGATATCAGTACTACCAGAAAAGGTATCAATAAATGATACCCATTGAAGGAAGGAAGATAAAATAGAGGACAATACTAACTGAAGGCAACCCTTTGTTCCCCTAATATTGTATAGAAAGAACTTTAGAGTAAAAAAAAATTTTGGTGAAAATCTATACAATTCTTTTATTGGTGATGAAAGTAAACCTCACAGAAATTATTGCTCGATTAATGTCAACTAGGCAGCTGGGTGGGTCAGTGCATAATCGAGCATTAGGCCCAAAGTCAGGAAGAGTCATCTTCCTGAGCACAAATCTAATCTCAGACACTTACTAGCTGTGTGACCCTGGGCAAGTGATCTAACACTGTCTGGTTCGATTCTTATCTGTAAAATGAACTAGAGAAGGAAATAGCAAACCACTTCAGTATTTTTGCCAAGAAAAACCAAAATGGAAGCATAACGAGTCTGACACAACTGAAATGACTTAACAATAAAGAAAAATGCCAACCTGGAAGGAAATCCCAGCACAATGCCATGGGCCTCTGTTCTATACCCTATTCTGCTGAAAATTTTCATTAGCATCTTAGATAAATACAAAGATGTCAAATATAAAGCTTTTATAAAGCTAAAGATGTTATGAAGCTAGAAAGAATGGTTGCTATATTGTGTGAAAGAACTGTGATGCCAGAGGTCTAGGCAGGGGAGAACATTAACCTAAATCTAAGAAGATGAAAATGTGAACATGGATATTGTAATGACTATAGATATGTTGGAGCTTCCCTTCCTTACAGGGGAGTAGTACAATGGAGTAACACAACAACCAGCCAATCCAAAGGACTACTGAAGCCCAGACGTCCTTGACACACCAGTGATCCTCTGTGAGTGAACTCTAGCTGAATATGGAGATGCCTATAGCTACCAGAAACTGCAGAAGAAGCCTCAACCAGCTTAAGTGCAACCTTGAGCAACAGCTGCAGACTTCAGACCTTGCTCAGGACTTTTTAGACGTCCTGTTCCCTGGCCTATTGTGTCTGTAGATATCTCTTCCCTTTAACCCTCGATCCCCACTCAAAAGCCTTAGAAAGCATGAATATCTCTCCCTTTTCTACTCCTCTTTGAATCACTTGCAAGTTCTTCTCCTGCAAGTTCTCAGAAAATAAATGATTTTGTAATCTGTGACAAAATTGTTTCAGTTAGGGTGCCTTTTGGGGACTGGCATCTTCCGTTAACAAAATGTAATAGAGGAGGTGGAGCCAAGATGGCAGAGTAGAAACAGCACTTCTATGGTGCTCCAGGCCACACCACTTCAAAATTATGTAAAAGGGGGACTCTGAACGTCCTCTGGAGCTCCAGAACCCACAAAATGACACAGAAAAACTAACCTCCTGCTGAGGACAGCCTGGCAGGGAGTGGCCAGCACAGCGCTCTGGGAGCCAAGCCCAGGTCCCTGTGAGTTGGAGGTTTTAGCCCGAGGGTGGCCAGACCAGCAGCCAGCCAGAGGGACCCCAAAACATCAGCAGCTGTGGCGTTTCCAGAATTACCAACACATAGATGCCTAGGACAAAGTGAGAGGTTAGTTCCCTATTGACTTTGGGACCAGTATTTGGGAGTGTGTCAGCTTCTTCCCCTGGGGGTGAGAAGCAGCTGAGGAGGCATGGCACAGATGCCATTTGGCAGCTTCACTTGCAGATTCAACTCCTGGCCTGCAAACTGTAGGGGGATCCAGTGATCAGTCTTGGGGGTAATTGCTCTTGCCTTAACCTTCTTAGATCGGGATTGTGGTCTAGGGTGGAGGTCTTGGGGTGTGTGACCAGCTTGCCAGAGTGTGCGAGGGCCTCAGGGAGGGCGCCCAACTAATGCCTCCAGGAGTTGAGAAAACCTTAACGTTTGGGACAGAAGTTCACCTGTCTGGTGGCAGAGTCCTACTGTGGCAACAAGCCCCAAAGTCAAGTAATTAAGTGGCAACATGCCTAGACAAAGTAAACAAAATGAAAAGAAAAATTCAACATTAGATTCCTATTTGGGGGGCAAAGAAGATAAAAGCATGGAACAGGAAGAGGAATGAGAGTTCAGAACTCCTGCAAAAAAAGCCCCAAATGAAAATACAAACAGGTTACAGGCCATAGAGGACCTTAAGAAGGATTTTAAAAACCAAATAAGAGAAGTGGAGGAAAAATTGGGAAAAGAAATGAGAAAGATGCAAGAAAAGCATGAGTAGAGAGTCAACAGCCTGACTGAGGATAATAACACCTTAAAAATAGACTAACTCAAATGGCAAAAGAGGTTCAAAAAGTCAATGAGGAGAAGAATGCCTTAAAAAGCTGAATTTTCCAGATGGAAAAAGAATTTCAAAAGCTCACTGAGGAGATTCATTCCTTCAGAATTAGACTGGAGCAAATGGAAGCTAGTGACTTTATGAGAAATCAAGATGCTGTTAAACAGATCCAAGCAATTGAAAGAAAAGAAGGCAATGTGAAATATCTCATGGGAAAAACCACTGACTTGGAAAATAGATCCAGGAGAGATAATTTAAAAAATTATTGGACTACCTGAAAGCCATGATCAAAGAAAGAACCTAGAAATCATCCTTCAAGAAATTCTCAAGGAAAATTGGCCTGATGGTTTAGACCCAGAGGGGGAAATAGATGTTGAAAGAATCTATCGATCACCTCGTGAAAAAGATCCCCAAAAGAAAACTCCTAGGAATATTATAGCCAGGTCCCAGAATCCCCAGATCAAGGAGAAATATTACAAGCAGCCAGGAAGAAACAATTTCAATATTGTGGAAACACAGTCAGAATTGCACAGGACCTGGCAGCTTCTACACTGAGGGATTAAAGGGCATGGAATATGATATTCCAGAGGGCAAAAGAGCTGGGATTAAAACCAAAAATCACCTGCCCAGCAAAACTGAGTATCTTGTTTCAGGGGAAAATATGGTCATTCAGTCGAATAGAGAACTTTCAAGCATTCTTGAGGAAAAAACTAGAGTTGACTAGAAAAATTGACATTCAGACACAAGAAGCAAGAGATGCTTGAGAAGGTAAACAGGGAAAAGAAATCAAAAGGAACTTATCGAAGTTGAACTATTTACATTCCTACTTGGAAAAATAATAAGAGTAATTGATGAAACCTTTCTCAGTATGAAAATAGTTAAAGAAGGGTATGTGGGCATATGAATATGGGCATACACACATACATATGTGAATGTGTGTATATATGTTTACAGGTATACTTAGATAGAGGGCACAGGTCGAATTTAATAAGAAGGGATGATACTTAAAAGGTGAAATTAAGAGATGAGAGAGGAATATAATGAGAGGAGATGGGGAGAGACAGGGTGGGGTAAACTATCTCATATAGAAGAGGCAAGGGGAAGTGGTTGCAGGGGTGGGAAAAAACAGGAAGGCAAAAAGGCAAAACTATATTCTCATTGAATTTTACTCAGGGAGAGAATGATATACATACTAAATGGGATATCTCACCCTACAGGAGAGTAGTGGGGAGGAGGATGAGAGGGGGGATGATGGAAGGGAGGGCATGCTAGGGGGAAGGGAGTTTGGAAGCACCCACTTTTGAAAAGGGACAGGATAAAAGTAGGGAATGGACCAAGTGGGGGTGGGATAGGTGGGAGGGAAATATAGCCAGCCTTTTACAATATATCTACTATGGTAATGTTTTGCATAGCTATACATGTACAACATATACTGAATTGCTTATCTTCCCAGCAAGAGTGGGTGACAAGGGAGGAAGAGAATGAATCTGGAATTCGAAGTTTTAAAATTAAATAAATTAAGTAAATACTATTATTAATACTATTTTGCATATAATTGGGAGATAAGATGTGCAGGCATTGGGGCACAGAGATTCACCTTGCCCTAATGGAAAAGTCAAAGGGGGTATGGGAGAAGATATGGGAGAGAGCAGATTGGATGAGGGGATACCCTGCCGGACTGCTATTCTGGGGTGGTGGGTAGGGGAAAATGGGGAAAAATTGTAACTCAAAATCTGGAGGAAATGAATGATGTAAACCAGAAGTTAATAAAGCATTTGGAAAAAAAAATGTAATAGAAATAAAATTCAAGTCTTAATGCTGGCATAAAAAGTAAACTGTAGAAAGACAAGATGGGGAAGATATGGCTAGACAAAAGTTTGCATGAAAAAGACCTAAGTATTAGAGTGGATTTATAATTTGAGATCAATGTAAAGCAACAATGTGACAATCCAACATAATTAAACATTAATTAGAAATACAGTACCCATAGCCATGTGACCTTGGGCAAATCACTTAACCCCAATTGCCCTCCAAAAAGCAAAAAAAGAAAAGAAAAAGAAATACAGTACCCAGGAGAAGGTGATAGACATACTTTCTAATGAACCTTTACCTAGAGTATTTTATTCTGTCCTGGGTGCCATATTTTATGGAAAATATTGACAAGCTGTAGGACATCCTGAGGAGGGCAACTAGCATAGCAAGGGACCAAGAAAACAAATGTGAGGACTAGTTGAAGAAACAGAGAATGTTTAGCTTAGAGAAGAAATTAGGGAGACTCACAGATGTTTTCAAGAAATTTCAAAATGTTGTTCTGTGGAGGATGGTTTAAAATAAACTTTTTTTTATCCTTTGTTTTGATTGCTATTGAATGAGAGAAGTAGAAGGCACAGGTGGAAATTGAAGTGGCAGATTTCACTTTCATATAAGGAAAATCTTGCTATTAATAAGACCTATCCAAAAATGGAGGAGATACCTCATTAAATAGTGAATTCCTCATAACTTGAAACCTTCAAGAGAAATGCTGGATAATAAGGAAAACTATAATGATAATACCAATTATTTTTAAAGTAACTAGAATTTATATCACATTTTAGGATTTGCAAAATGCTTTATAAATATTATAACACTTTATTCACACAGTAATCCTAGGAGGCAAATGCTATTATTATCTTGATTTTATAGATGGGGATTTTGAAGAAGACAAGCTTTCTCCAAAATTACCAATGATTTATTGCCAAAAGGAACATCCGTTTCTCAATCCTCATCCTTATTGATCTCTCTACAGCCTTTGACACTATTGAAATCTTCCTCTCCTTGAAACTCTTTTCTCTCTAGGTTTCCATGACACTATTCTCCTGATTTTCCTCCTACCTGTCTGAGTCTATTTCTCATTCTCCTTTGCTGGATCTTTGTCCAAGCCATTCTCATTAACTTTAGGCATCCCCCAACATTCTTTCCTAGATCATTTTCTCTTCCCCCTTTATTTCTCTTAGAGATTTCATCAGTTCCTGAAGATTTGATTATCATCCTTTTGCAGATGATTCTAAGATTGATTTTTCCAGGCCCAACCTATCTTCTAACTTCCAATGTGGCATCCCCAACTCCTTATTGGATATTTTGAACTGAATGTCTCATAGACAGCTTAAATTCAACTTTTCCAAAACTACATTTGTCACCTTTTCCCTATGCTTCCTCAAAAAATCCCCTCTTTTGTACTATTACTTGTCAAGGATATCACCATTCTCCTGGGCAACCAGACTTAAAACTGTTAAGACAACAGGCAAATAAGAGAGATGGTGTATTCTATCACTGTAGCAGAGTAAGATAACAATCAGGGTTGTTCACTTATTTCTATTTGACTTTCAGTCTACTTCTGACACATTGCCTAGATTGGTTTCCTAGTATAAATATTCTCTCTCTCTATGCTAAGAAGTTTTTAAAATAAGTATTTCTAGTCTTTCTATTTTTGATTCCAACTCCTAGTCAGGGACAGTGCTCTGGTAAAACACTTCAATGTTAGATAGATCTTTCTTCTCTAGAGAAACTTCATTTTTGATTGCTTCTTTCTAACTACATTCCAAATAAATGCATCCAGACTAGGAAATACCTGTAGTAAATTGTTTTTATAAAAACAAAGTGAAACTTTAAAATAAAGAAAAAGAGACAGATTTTCCTATTCCAGAAAAGGAAAAAATAAAAACATCATGTTCCCATAAGCAAACCCAAGGGGAGAAAAACAATATAGAATGATTGCTTTGGAGTCCTCAGTTGTCAGGACAAGGGGAAGAAAGGGTTTTATCAATAGGTATCTATCCTTATACTCCCATTTTCATTTAGATCACAGCCACAACTCTTTTTTTTTTTTTTTTGCTTTTTAGAGGGCGGAAGGCAGGACAATTGGGGTTAAATGACTTGCCCAAGGTCACATGACTAGAAAGTGTTAAGTGTCTAAGGCTGGATTTGAATTCAAGTCCTCCTGACTCAAGGGCCTGAACTCTATTCACTGCACCACCTAGCCACAACTCTTGATTGAGATTTTCAAACTTTTCCATTATCTTTCAAATATATGTGGAGGAGACTTACTAAGAAGGGTATCTAACCACTGGCCAATAGTATTGGATTGCCATATTATAGCTGGATATCAACACAAGGTAAATACATTAACATCTCATCAACTGTGATTTCATCTTGTAACTATATCAACTGAGCTGGAATCTACCTCCTCTTTTTGTACACTATGCACAATGAAGGTGGATCTCAACAGAATGACACTAGATATTAAGCAAACCAAGAGCAGGAGAGGGAAACCCATTTCATTCAGAAATAGGACTGTAATGAGCTCCAAAAGACAAGCCAAAAGGAATTCTGATCTCATATATTCTAGTAATTTGTTGCATGAACTTGAGGGAAGTCACTTTGCTTTATTGGGTCTTAATTTTTTTCTTCTGTAAAATGAAAGGGTGAATAACATAATTTCTAAGGTCTGTGATCACATAAATAGATGATTTTAAAGATATTCCCTAACCCCAATGAAACTTAAGTCCATAAAATTCACATTCTTACTATGAATAAGGTTCAGATTATAGAAAGAATTTATTTTAAAGACATTCAAGTGTAAGACTTCAAAAAGTCATATCATATCAAGAAATAAGAATCTCCATTAAACAGTTATTCATAACATTTTTGACTTATATCCAGATCATCAAAAGAATAATTAGGCATTGGTATTCATGGATAAAGAGATAATGAAGGTTTAGGATGACTTGGTTGAAACTTTTTAAAAACTAAGTTTCATAAGACAACTAAATCATTCCCTCCAGTTAGTTAATTAGAGACAGGCCAAATGGATGTATTGCATAGAATTGTGCCTAGCACATAGTAGATGCTTAAAATGCTTGTTGATTGATTGACAAGTCATCAAATTCAATGGTGCAATTTGGGGGGAAGCATTCTGCTTAAAGTTTCTAGTAATATTCTGGCAGAGAAGGGTTTAATGGTAATTATATGACCATCTGGTTACTTTCCAGACTACCCAGGAGCACACAGCAGTATTAATACCATGCCAATCTATTCTGGAATTCTAAAGATAAGAAAGAAATAAGCAAAGAGGTGGTGGGTACATGTGTATCTATGGATTGCCAGTAGATAGAAAAGTACAGAAGTGATTCAGGCAAATAATCCAGGACAGCCATCATTAAGCAAACCTACTTCAAGTCATTCTAGGAGAAATGATGACATACTTCTCTGGAAAAGCAGCAAATAATAACAAAAAGAATAAACAAAAATAGTGTTAAATAGGATCTTCTTTCTTCTACCAGTGACTGATTACTGCACTTAGTCTCTATTAGTGGTCCTTGGATACAAGAGAATCAAAGTACTTTATAGCTTTTGAAATGTATTTGGTAGATAGGGCAGCCATATGTTTCTAAGATGAATGAGCTAATATTTGTTTCAGACAGATAAAACCATAGAGAAAAGGTCTGAGGATGAGAAACTGGCTGGCTATTACTAGTAAACGGCAACTGTAATACATCTTGTCTTTTAAAGTAATGTATCTGAAATTCTCAAATTAATGTGACTTTTTCTGAAGGGTAATGTGGGTAGCCAAAAAAGTTAAAGTAATTCCATTTTGTCTGTAGTTTGTCTATCTTTCCTCTGACCCTGTTTGTATATTAGCACCAGGTTACAAAAGATAGCTAATCTGAAGATTTCCTGTTACTAGTCCCAGCAACAAACTCTTTCTAATCAAGGAATATCATATCTCGTATTCCTCTCCTACAAGCCCCCAGCAACAAGCACTGTCCAATATTAAGGTACCCAATTCACCTCCTGTCTAAATTGCAACCTATATAAGTTTTGCCCTTTTGTTCCTTTGGAGTATCTCCATACCTGCAAGTAGAGCTCCCATACTAGTGAACTCTTGATTGGTTCCTAAATTTTTGGTTTGGCTTTGGGTTTTATTCTGATTTGTTATAGTACTACAAATCTACCTACAGCAAATGGCTACAGTAATGAGATTCCCATATGGATAAACCTCTGCAATGTCAAGGGTCATGACCTGGGAATGCCATAGGCTCCTCTACTTGAGCTAGCCCTTGAAAGTGATGAGAACCTGGTGATTGTATTTGTACTTGGGCAGGTTAGAATTGGCCATGCCACCCTGACCTGAAAATGGCAATCTCCCCCAATCTGAGCAGTTGGGTGGTTTGTTTTGGTTGGGTTTGGTCTTATTTGATTCTGAGTTACAAACCAGTTTCTCTGGATTAGTTGAAAAATAATTCACTAACAAGAACTTCTATGTGTCTATCTTGTGTGTTTTTTGTGTTAGTAAATACAACTAATATTTTGCTATGATCTAATTAACCAAAAGAAAAAGTGTGTAAAGAGAGAGAAAAATTTTCTGAAGAATTTTTAAAACCTTCAAAAAAGAAAGTTTCTCTCTTTGCATTCCTAATTCTAGCCAAGTTGGGAAGGAAGGAAAGAAACACAGATTAGAAGGAAGGGAATCTTTCTTTCAAAATCTGCAGAAATTTATGGCATTGTGAACTAGAGTCCAAATTTGTGATTGTGATAGAAGTTCTCCACTATGAATTTCCAAATTGTAGGGCTTTATTTTTTTTATCCATAGGACATTTTCCAAAAGAATTGAATTTTTGTAAGACATTTAAGCAATTTCACCAGGAAAAGCACCTAGGGTAAGAATGACTTCTTTTTTTTATATTTGAAACATTTAATTTTAAAACCTCGAATTTCAGATCCATTCCCTTCCTCCCCTGTAACCCATTCCCTCTGGGAAGATAAGCAATTCAGCATGCGCTGTACATGTATAGCTATGCAAAATATCACCATAGTAAACACATTGTAAAAGGCTGCTTATAATTCCCTCCCACCCATCCCATCCCCCACCTGGTCCATTCCCCACCTTGATCCTGTCCCTCCTTGACAGTGGGTACCTCCAACCTCCCCTACCCCCAGAATGCCCTTCCCTCCATCATCCCCCTTCACATCCCCCTGCCCCCCACCCTCCAGCAGGGTGAGATATCCCACCCAGTATACATGTCATTCTCTCCCTGAGCCAGACCCAATGAGAATATGGTTTTGCCTTTTTGTCTTCCTGTTCTTCCCCTCCCCTGCAGCCACTTCCCCTTGCTTCTTCTACATGAGATAGTTTACCCTACACTGTCTCTCCCCATCTCCTCTTGCCACTTTCCTCTCTCACCTCATAATTTCACCCCTTAAGTATCATCCCTTCCCAACAAATTCAACCTGTGCCCTCTATCCATGTATAACTGTAAACATATATACACACATTCACATATGTATTCATATGCCCATATACCCTTCTTCCATTATTTTCATGTGAGAAAGGTTTCATCAGTCACAGTTATTGTTTTTCCATGTAGGAATGTAAATAGTTCAACTTTGATAAGTTCCTTTTGATTTCTTTTCCCTGATTACCTTCTCAGACATCTCTTGCTTCTTGTGTCTGGATGTCAAATTTTCTATTCAATTCTGGTTTTTTCCTCAAGAATGCTTGAAAGTCCTCTATTCCACTGAATGACCATATTTTCCCCTGAAACAAAATACTCAGTTTTGCTGTGTAGGTGACCCTTGGCTTCAATCCCAGCTCTTTTGCCCTCTGCAATATAAGTGTAGAAGCTGCCAGGTCCTGTGCTATTCTGATTGTGTTTCCACAATATTGAAATTGTTTCTTCCTGGCTGCTTGTAATATTTTCTCCTTGATCTGGGGATGCTGGAACCTGGCAATAATATTCCTGAGAGTTTTCTTTTTCGGATCTTTTTCAGGAGGTGATCTGTGGGTTCTTTCAACCTCTATTTTGCCCTCTGGGTCTAAAACATCAGGGCAATTTTCCTTGAGAATTTCTTGAAGGGTGATTTCTAGGTTCTTTCTTTGATCATGGCTTTCGGGTAGTCCAATAGTTTTTAAATTGTCTCTCCTGGATCTCTTTTCCAGCTCAGTGGTTTTTCCCACGAGATATTTCACATTGCCTTCTATTCTTTCATTTGTTTGGATCTGTTTAACAGCATCTTGGTTTCTCATAAAGTCATTAGCTTCCATTTGTTCCAGTCTAACTCTGAAGGAATGAATCTCCTCGGTGACCTTTTCAGATTCTTTGTCCATCTGGCAAATTTGGCTTTTTAAGGCATTCTTCTCCTCATTGCCCTTTTGGGCCTCCTTTGCCATTTTAGTTAGTCTATTTTTTAGGGTGTTATTTTCCTGTCAGACTGTTGATTCTCGTTTCATACTTTTCCTATATCCTTCTCATTTCTCTTCCCAATTTTTCCTCCACTTCTTTTATCTGCTTCTTAAGGTCCTCTATGGCCTATAACCCGCTCATATTTTCCTTTGGGGCTTTTGGAGCAGGATTTCTGACCTTACAGTCCTCCTCCTGTTCTATGCTTCGATCCTCTTTGCCCCCCAAAATAGGAGTCTAATGTTGCAGTTTTCTGGGTTTTTTTGTTTCCTTTGTCTAGGCATGTTGCCACTTAATTACTTGACTTTTGGGCTTGTTGCCACAGTGGGACTCTGCCACCAGACAGGGGAGCTTCCATCCTGAATGTTGGGGTCTTCACAACTTCCAGTTCTAGCAAGTTGGATATCCACCCCACACTTCCCCCCACATCATAATGCAGATACAAACAGGTTAAAGCAAGAGCAATTAACCTCCAAGACTGATCGCTGGATCTCCCTACAGTTCGCAGGCCAGGAACTGATGCGGCCACTGGAGCTGCAAAATGGCAAGTGTGCTGTGTCCCCTTGCGTCTTCTTGCCCCCCAGGGGAGGAAGTCAATGCGTTCCCCAAATACTGGTCCCAAAGTCCATAGGGCACTAACTTCTTACTTTGTCCTAGGCATGTCTGTGTTGATTATTCTGGAGTCGCCACAGCTGCTGGTGTTCTGGGGTCCCTCCAGCCAGCTGCTGGCCCGGCCTCCCTGGGGCTAAAACCGGGGCTCATGTGGACCTGGGCTCAGCTCTCCGGGCTGGGCTGTTGGCTCCCAGAGCGCTGTGCTGGCCCTCCCTCCAGGGCTGCTGGGCTGTCCTCAGTGGGAGGTTAGTTTCTCTGTGTCGTTCTTCAGGTGCAGGGGTTCCAGAAGTTGTTCAGAGTCCCCTTTTACATAGTTTGGGGTGGTGTGGATCAGAGCACCTTGGAAGTGCTGTTTCTACTCCACCATCTTGGCTCCGCCCAAGAATGACTTCTTCATACAAAAGAATGATAATGTCTAATTCTGACAGTATAGAAGAAAACTTTCACTATTTCTTACTGCTTCTGGTTTTGCTGGCTTCCTTCATCTCTCAAATAAAATTTCACATTTGGGGCAGCTAGGTGGCACAGTGAATAGAGCAACAGCCCTGCAGTCAGAAGGACCTGAGTTTAATGTGACCTCAGACAAGTGACACTTACTAGCTGGGTGACCTTGGGTAAGTCACTTAACCCCAAATACCCTGCCTTCCCTCCAAAAAAAATTTCACATTATAGAGGAAGTCTTTCTCAACTCTTCTTAATTATAATGCCTTCTCTGTGTTAATTATTTCCTATTCATCCTACATACAGCTTGTTTGTATATATTTTCTTGTTGACTCTCCCATTTGGTTATGGTCTCCTTGAGGGCAATTGCTACCTTTTCCTTCTCTTTTTATCTCTAGTACCTGGTGTCCCATAGTACCTGGTAACAGTAGGATTTTTTTTTTTTTTTGCTTTTTGGAGGGCAATTGGGGTTAAGTAACTTGCCCAAGGTCACACGGCTAGGTTTTTTGTGTTTTATGTGCATTAAGTGTCTGAGGCCAGATCCGAACTCAGGTCCATCTGACTCCAGGGCTGGCACTCTACTCACTGTGCCACCTAGCTGCCCCATACAGTAGGATTTTAACAAATGCTTATTGACTGCCTGAGTCTGTCCAATGGCTGTTACAATCTATACATTTACTAGTAATGAAAGGATTCATGAAATTTGCAATGTTCTTACCCTCCACTAACAAAGTTTAAAGAAAACAGCATTGCATACATCATTCTACTTTTGCTGTCTCTCCCATATTTATTGTCTCCTTTCTATTATAACTGTGATCACTAGAGCTGTAACTCAAAATATATGCACCTGGGACAAATATCAGAAAAGCCACCTCAGGGCATAGTCATGGAAGGCCCCCTCAGTTGAGGGAGGCAGATGATAAAGACATTTCTCAATGGGAAAACACAGAGGTTATAGGATACCATGAGACTGATGCTTCAAAAACTATACCTTTGTGACTCTCTACCCTTAGGAAGCAGATCATCTAGTAGCTTCTTATTTTAACTAATTATTCTTGATGACTAGAGATGTAGTATAGTATGGTTAATAGAGAGCTAGTCTCAAAGCCAAGAAGACCTGGGTTCATACTACCTGTCTGCTCCTGGGCAAGTCACTTAAGCTCTCAGTATTCTGAGAAACTCTCTAAGACTACATTCAGAAAAGCTCCCAACATGTATATATAGGAGGAGTTTCCTTATATCAATGTCATTTCAGGTCCAGTTTCTATTCTCATTTCTAAGTGGGTGGTGAGGCCAGTTGTTAGATTAGAGTGGAGGTAGGGAAAGAGGAGTAATAGTAACTAAAAGAATAGATATTTTATTAGAGGGGGCTAAAAGAGGGCTTGAATTCAATACATGAACACCTTAGAGAACAATGTTAGCATCATAGAACATTAAGGATCACCTAGTAAAATTGCTTATTTTTACAGGTGAGTAATCTCTTCAGGGATAAAATCTTAAAGAAAAAAAGTAATTATCTAAAGTCATAGAAAAATGTTCTACTTTTAGTGCCATGGAGACCAAACTGAGGTAGGCTCAAGAGATCCCTAATCTCAGATTCAAGGGTCTTTAAAACTAAAGGAACCTTAGAAACTACCTTCTATAACCCCATCATTTTACAGATTTTCAGGGTTAATGCAAGAGCACTACATAAAACTGATTTCCAGGATAGTATTTGTTCAGTTAGGATTTTAAAAATCAAGCCTCTTCAATGTCATTGTTTGCTTTTGTCTGTTTTTTGGGCATAGGAATCCATAGTTTCATGATCAAGCACTAGGTATGCTTGTAATTGAGAACCTTCAGTCCTTCTAGCCCAATACTGGTCTCAGACTTACTCACTCTTTCCCATCCGTTGACAAGAAGATCGGAGAAAACATAGACATTTTTCCTTTCACCTGAAGTGACCTATCTCCACTTCTAATTCTCCTCAAAGCCTGACCATTCTCAATTAATTAATCAACATTTAAGTGCCAGGCAGACATTTTGTCTTGCCACTGGACTTTGAAAGCTCTGGTGGAGAGAGTGAGGCTGATGACTTTGTGCAGCTCTGCCTTATTTAAATCAAATTCACTTGCAAATCAAGAAATCAACCTTTGTATGTCTTTGGTCTTCTGAAAGAACACAGGGCAGGCAACAAACAAAAAGTGCCAGGCACTATTTTAACTTCTGAGGATACAAAAGACAGTTCCTCCCTCAAAGAACTTTCAATCTAATGGGGGAAATAACAAAAATATATACAAAGGAACTAGAATAAAAAGGTGTTGGGGAAAACTTCCTGTAAAAGATAGGATATTAGTTGGGACTTAATAGAAGATAGAAAGATCAGGAGGCAGCTAGGTGGCACAGTATATAGAGTGCTAGAAAGATTTATCTTCATGAGTTCAAATTCAGCCTCAGACACTAATGGTGTAACCACTTAACTCTGCCTCAGTTTCTCATCCATAAAATGAGCTGGAGAGGGAAAGGTAAACCACTTCAATATCTTTGCTAAGAAAACCTCACATGAAGATATGAAGAGTTCAGTACAACTGAAATGTCTCAGCAGCAACAAAAGAAAGATTAGTAGTTGATGCTAAGAAAGGAGAGCATACTACTTATGGAGCACAGGCAGAGAAAATACACAGAGATGAGAGATGAAATGTCTCATTTGTAGAAATGGAATGAATAATGAGTTTACTAATCACCTTAATTTGCTTGAGCACTGTTATTATCCAGGAGGGGCTGAAATAACCTGGGTATCAAAATCAGCCAATCTGAAGACTGAATGAGTACTGCTTAATTCTGACATGCCAGTGATCCTTTGTGGTGTCCGCCCAGTGAACCCAGAACAACTCTGCTGTGCTAGCAACCACAGGGCCAGCTCAAACCGGTTCATACCAGTCCCAAATGGACAGAGCTTATACAAACATCCTGGTTCTGAGTACTCTGTATTCCTCCTATCCTCTTGCCACACTTTGTTGTAAAACCACATAGACCATCTCTAAACCCTCAGTCTTTAATACAACAAATTAGGTTTTGCTGTTCTCCACTTGTTTATGCTATACTGGTCCAATAAATGTTTATGAGTTTTGCACTTGAACTGTGCCTTTGTTCCCTTACTTCAGGCACACGCTGTATTCCAATTACTTAAAATGCCAAAATTATAATTACATCCTTTTGGTCACGGTGACCCAAAAAAGGCCACCCAAAACCAAGGGGGCAGCATTTGATGGAATATGATTTTGTTAACAGCACGAAGAGAGTACAAAGAGACATTTGACTATAGCATAGATAGATACTATAATAATGAAGACAGTGAGGAGACCTAAAAAATAGAGTGAAGGAGAGAGTCTATTCCTCTGGGGGGTCAAATAAAGATGTCATTGTACCATTGCCCCAAGGAGTCCAAGAGGTTGACCTCTCGGAGAAGGCAGGTTTCATTATGAATGGTACCAGTCTGGATGACATAGAAGCAATATACCTCTCTGATATAGGCACAAGCAATCTCCTGCATGGCAGTAAGGCCATCAACATCCTGCCATTTCTGAAGGACCATGGCAGAGAGAGAATCTGTTTCTTCTGAATCTTGTGTAGAGTCAGGGAGATGACTTTGAAGGATTCTGAGATCTCACATGATAAATTGCAGAATAAATCCCAAGTCCTGGGATCAACATGTAGAGGGTAGTCTACAAGTCATTATTTTGCTACAGGATTGAGATCTTGTGCCTTACAAGGGGTACCCAACCAATGATAATCAGGTGACACAAATCCAGAAGTCAGTTAAGTGAAGCTGTCAGGCAAACCCATACAGGGCTGCTTCAGTGGATGTAGGGCATATGCATAGCAGAAAGAAACTTGAAATCCCAGTAAAAAGGATAAGGTCAAGTTGGCCCTGAGGGTCGGGGCTTGCAAGGGCCTATCAAAGACAGTGAGAAGCAATCAAGAACAACCTGATTAAAAGAATCATAGTAAGGGCTAGTAGATAGAGATCCCCAGGAAGTAACAAGAGACCAAGGTAATAAGGAAGAAGATAAGCATGGGAGCTCCAAAGATTCCCATAAAAAAGATGCAAGAAGGCAATAACAAAAAACTGCAAGAGAAAAGCAAGAGAAAATATTCAGTATTACTCAGCCATGTCCTGAGTCTTGGAACCACTATACCAGATGTTATCTTCTTTGTCCCTTGAAGTTATTTACACCTGTAGTCAATGGCCTCTGACCCTTCTGGATGACTGAAATCAGGTCACCAGTGGGCTGAATCATCCAAACAGGAGCAGGAGCTTTCTTCAGATGTATTCAGTAGCAACATTGGCTTGCTGAGGAGGTCAATTTTTAATCAGCAAGATGACTAGCTGAAAAACACTTAGTGTGGTAACTGTTGAGTAAAGCATCTACTACATGGGGAACAAATACAATCCAATACCACATTAGCAACAGACTCAATTAAATCAGCTGCTGCCACAACTAGTGCTTTGACCATGAAATCAAGAGTCTTGCAATACTATCCAAGGTGGTAGATATTCTCCCCATGTTTCTGGGTCAAGATTACACATGCATTCCCTCCTTTGTATACACTTGGAAGGACTGGCCTTCAAGAATTGAGACACTATTCACTGTGAGTAACAATGAATAAAAACTCCCTTAGCTTTATTTGATTCCAGGCAAGAGTCATCTGACAGCCAATGATGAAGTAACAGGATGTTGAAAGCAAGGCTCAAAATTAACCAGGTATGACAATTTCCTTTTCTGAAAGGAAAAAGAACAATGGGGAAAAAAGTCAAGAGACTTTGTCAAGGTCATCCTCAAAACTTTTCCTAGGCACAAATATCTGCCATTAGCAGCTCCCAGTCTATAGCAGCATGCCATTTTCCACTATTGCCTTCAGGAGAATTCAGACAACTATCCCTGTATTCAAAGCTCAAAACATTAGTAAATTACAGCCCCCAAAATTTTTACCTCATATAGGAAAATTTCACTAACCATAACTTAAGTCTTAAATATCTTGCCTGATGTTTCCCTAATAGTTAACATTTCTTTTATTCATCAGCATCATCTCTTTTATAAAAAATATACCTCATTAAATATTCAACAGTTTTCAAATATCTATTTTTTCATCATATCCTTTTAAAAGCTCAATTCATCCTTTGTTTAACAGCATTTCTTTTACAATAGTCCCTCCAATTTCACAATGTAAGAGAATTTAGAAATATAATGATAACAAACTATATCACCTATTTAAACATGAAACAAAGCTTCAAATGACATCGAGTTCATTAATCTTATTACCTTTGGCATTTAAAACTCATTTTAGAGTTATCAGACATGGAACTATTACATTCAATTAAAGAAATAATAATAAAGCATAGTTCTTATCATACTCCAGTCACTGTTAAGCACTTTACAATCACGACATTATTTTGATCCTCAGAACAACCCTGGGAAGTAGGTACCGTTATTATTTTTCTCTTTACAGATAGGGAAACTGGAGCAAACAGAAATAAGGTAATTTGCCTAAAGTTACAGGGCTAGTAAATCTGGAAAGTAATTCAAATTTCCCTACATTTTTCCAGCCCTGTTTTCCAACAACTTTGGGAACCTGGTCTGAGATGAGAGGGGTTAACAGAATCAGAAAGAAGGGGTCTCTGATCAAGGAAGGGTTAAGTAGAGGTGCTTATAAGGTGAAAATCCAACAATTTGTTTTTCCCTCCCCTCAGCAATCATGGACAATTGTGAGAAAACTCTTTAATCAGTCCTTGAATCTGAGTTTCTGGTCAGCATAACATAGATCCTTGGTTAAGGATCTCTAAATTGTACATAAAAATGGTCCAGTTTCCCAGCCATGCAAGCCTAGTTTCAAACAATGCAGTGAAGTATTTCATAAATTCATTTTCATAATCACATTAAGTCAGGTCACATTAATGTCAGGTAACAGATCAAACTATTTAGAGGGCTCACAATGGACTAGTTCTGAAAAGAGAGATTTACATGTTATCAATGTAACCAGGCAAACTTAAACATCTTGAAACAAAAGACCAAAGCAATATGACAGTTATCATCAATTTTAACTAATATAAAGTATCTATGTATCCTAGTAACCCATTCTCAATATCCATTTAACCAGCACATTTTGAATTACAAATATCTCATGTAGTTGTCTGGTCCCTAGACATATTTTCTTAGACAATAGTCTTTATACTCAGGACAGCTCTGAAGGGCATTTGGCTTTTATTGTTCCAAATCTAGAAGTTCTTAGATAATTCTGTACAATCATTTAAATTGGGTTCTCCAAATCTGAAACTTCAGAGAATTTCAGTTTATATGCTATTTGTTGTTTCTATCCTTATAAATACCCTGTATCTGATAAAAGAGTCTTGAAATATTAATTGGGAAACATTAATTAATTTTAATTAAATTCCCATTTAATTAATTAAATAAATTCCCATTTAGTTAAATAAATTAATTAAATAAATTATTAATTAATTTAATTAATATTAATTAATTTTCACCCCCAGGGGAGGAAGCCAACACGTTCCCCAAATACTGGTCCCAAAGTCCATAGGGCACTGACCTCTCACTTTGTCCTAGGCATATCAATGAATTTAAATTAATTAATTTAATTAAATATTAAATGGGAAACATTAATTAAAATGAACTCCTCTGTCCTTCAATATCAACAGATAGATGCTTTTAAATTATTTCACTTTCTTTACCATCATAAATACAATTTATGTGTAAAATACTTAATCCAGTTTTGAGAACTTTTTATTAAAACATACTCAAAGCCCACATTTCTACAATAGATAAATTTGAAAGACAATCATAAACATATGTATAAAATTTTTAAGAAACAACACTTTAATCCTATTGCTTTTCTTAAAATGTACTATTACATTTGATTAGAAAACTTTTACATTAAATCTTTATCTTATTACTTTGTCTAATCATTTGCCCCTGATTTGTCTAATCATGTTGCTGAGTTGTCTAATCATTTTGGCTATAAGGAGCAAACTGAATATCTATTTTTTTCTTCTTCACTCTGGAATTACTTCCAAACTAGCTGCCTTCTTTCATTGCCCTAGAACAATAAAGCTATCCATCTTCAGAACTTTTATAGAATTTAATTTTTATTTTTCCTTTAAACAAATTCTACAGAGTGGTACCTCAAAGCTCATTCTGACATTTCAGAAAGGAATGAGTTCCTGAAATTACCCCCCAAATCCCAGGAGTTCTCTCCTGTAATCTTAAAAATGATAAATCTTCAAATTCCTTTATAATTAATCTCCAAATCTCCACAGTCTACCAACATATTTTTAACAGCTCTCCAAATGTTGATTATCTGAATTTTATTTGTCTAACTCCAACATATCCAAAGCTGAGGTGACAAAAAGTGTCTTGCAAGGTTTTCTTTTCTCTTTTTTTATAACCCAACCTCCCATGTAAAGTCTAAAGTGAGAGCTAGTCCTATTTACTGAGACAATTGCTTCAAGTATGAAAGTACATTAATCTTTCCCAGTATTTTAAACTCTTTGGTTACAGCCTTGGAAGTTTTTTCCTCACTGGCTGTATTTTAAATCTTTCAAGGTAACAGAATCTACAAACAACACAAACATGATGCAAAACAAACACTTTCCTACAATTTACAAAGACAAACACAGACAAAATGATAAGACAGACAAATAAAAAGGATAATTCTATTTAAGCTTTTCTTGAGGGAAGCCATGTTACAAAAAAAAGAAAAAACTTCTCACTTGGTGGTTTCAAAGAGCCATTCATTTTCTTGCTAGATTAATCAAGACATTTTTTAGAGTAATTTATCTTACCCCAATCAAAAGAACGCCGAGTTGGCCAATGGTGATAGGGTCATATTGAGTCAATTTCTGAGAATTAGTTAAATACACTACTGATTTGACTGTTTCAGGATTTGTACAAATAACTCAATAAGACAGCCCCAAAACTGATGTATAGATTTACATTATCTAGATATATATCCAGGGTGGAGTCAAGAAGGTAGAGTAAAAGCAGGAACTTGCTTGATCTCCTGCTCCAACCACCTCAAATACCTGTAAAAAAAATGACTCTAGGTGGAGCCAAGATGGCTTACATTCCAAACAATGTAAAATGGGAATCTGAACAACTTCTGGAGCCCCAGCACCCACAGAACGACACAGAGAAGCTAACCTCCTGCTGAGGACAGCCCAGCAGCCCTGCAGTGAGAGGCCAGTGCAGCATTCTGAGAGTGGGCAGGACAGAGAGCTGGAAACCAACAGTGTAGCACTCTGGGAGCCAAGCCCAGGCCCACATGAGCTGCGGTTTTCATCCTGAGGTGGCTGGGCCAGCAGCCAGCTGGAGGGACCCCAGAACACCAGCAGCTGTGGCAATTCCAGAATTATCAGCACAGATATGCCTAGGACAAAGTGAGAGGTTAGTGCCCTATGGTCTTTGGAACCAGTATTTGGGGAACTCGTGGGCTTCCTCCCCTGGGGGCAAAAAGCTGCTGAGGGTGGCACAGAGGCCATTTTGCAGCCACAGTGGCAGCTCCAGCTCCTGGTCTGCAAACGGTAGAGAGCTCTAGCAATCAGTCTGGGGGTTAATCACTCTTGCTTTAACCTGCTTGGATCTGGATTGTGGTCTTAGTGGGAGGTCTGCGGTGGGTATCCAATTTGCCAAAGAGGGTGGAGGCTTTACAGAGGCCACCAAACCTCTGGAAGTTGTGAAGACCCCATGTTTGGGACGGAAGCTCTCCTGTCTGGTGGCAGAGTCCTACTGTGGCAACAAGCCCCAAAATCAAGTAATTAAATGGCAATATGCCTAGACAAAGGAAACAAAATAAACAGAAAAATGCAACTTTAGACTCCTATTTGGGGGGCAAAGAGGATAAAAGCATGGAACAGGAGGAGGACTGGGAGTTCAGAATTCCTGCAAAAAAAAGCCCCAAATGAAAATACAAACTGGCTACAGGTCATAGAGGACCTTAAGAAGCAGATAAGAGAAGTGGGGGGACAATTGGAAAGAGAAATGAGAAAGATGCAAGAAAAGTATGAAATGACAGTACACAGCCTGACTGAGGAAAATAACACCTTAAAAAATAGACTAACTCAAATGGCAAAAGAGGCACAGAAAGGCAATGAGGAGAAAATGCCTTAAAAAGCTGAATTTGCCAGATAGAAAAAGAATCTCAAAAGCTCACTGAGGAGAATCATTCCTTCAGAGTTAGACTGGAGCAAATGGAAGCTAGTGACTTTATGAGAAATCAAGATGCTGTTAAACAGATCCAAACAAATGAAAGATTAGAA
>WOXC01009354.1:0-79222 GCA_011680675.1 Gymnobelideus leadbeateri | reverse complement strand
ATATATGTAAACTGTGTTTGCTTAAATGGCACATGTACTATATTGGAATGATACAGAAATTCACATTGCCCCTGAACAAGAAAATATGTATTTGTTAAGTGCTCCATATTTTCTTAAAAAGCCATATAAATCCATATTGCATGTTTCAAAAGGAAGCCAAATTTATTCATTCTCACAATATTTTTATAGAATTAATTTAAATATTTTAATAGAATGTAATATATCATCTCCTGTTCTAAGATTTTACTATTTGTGTCAAGACTCACTGTATTACAGTGCTTTCTTGATTAAATACATCACAGTCCAAAAAGTAATACTGTGACAATCCACACTAAAAAATGGAGTGGATGAAAAATACACATTTATCAAATTGTTACAGGCAGATGGACAATACTGGCTTTGTGAAACTAAGTGAATTATTTACAGATAGCCCTAAACTCTCACCTAATATCCTAAAAATACCTTAAATGTGGTAAAAGATATTGCCATATTAGTAATTATGTAGGTTTATCTCTTATAAATGAGAGTCAGCTTATGAAGAAAACTAGACAGTAAGTATGAAGACTTAGGCTGTAATCCCAGCCTTGTTAGTAACTAATGATGGCATCTTGGGTTGTCATTAACTGAGATAGAATTTCATTATATATAAAATGAGGAATTTGAACTTTATGATCATTAAAGCCCAATGACAAAGGCATATAAATCTGTGGTGACTTTTAGCAAACTCTAAAAAATATCTCTTATATTCAGCTTATCACATATAAAATGAAGGCCTTTCTTATGATTCTAAGGACCCTGTAATGGATGGCCAAAATGCATTTGCTTTTGAAATAATGAAATAGCAGTTCTAAATACTACAATCTCATTGCTTTCAGTGATCCCAAATGGCTCTTGGTGCAGAGCCCACCTCCTTGATATTGGTATTCTCCCAGTAATAGTATATGGCTATAAATTATGTAATACTGAAATCTTGGAGGAGTTAAAATTACAAATAACCCTCAAAGATACATGGTGAGCAACAATTAGCTTCTTATTACCAATGTTGATATGCATATTACAAGCAACAGGAAATGATAAAATTATGTATGAATGGAAAAAGAGATGGGCATTTCATGTAGCAAGGATGTAAGACAAAAGATAGATGCCCCAAGTGGTTCAATGATTGAAATACCAAAGGAATAATAGATAAGCATTTAATGTTGCTGGTAGATATATGAAAAAATTATGGGAGTATAAAGAGGATATAATGCAAATTAACATGATACAAATGAAGTATTTAAAAAATTAAATGTCAGATCCACCGAAGTATTCAAATAAAGCAGAAAAAAATAGTTGATAGAGAAGAACTAGGCCTAGTCTTTTCTCTACAGTAGTTCTGTGAGTTTGGATAAATTACTTAACATATCTGAGGTTCAGTGTGCTCATCTATAAAACAAAAAATATTTCATAAATTTAAAGGCAGAAGGCTGGACCAAATAACATCATGAGGTTTCCTATTAACTCTAAAACTCTATTATTCCTTGCTAAGTTCCTGAGTCAACTCCTGGGTAGGAGTTGCAATACATGGTGATAGCAAACGCTTATTGAGCAATTTTGCTATAGCTACTCTTGCAACAAAGGTTTTGTGAATAACATCATTAAATTCAGCAAGTAGCTATTTTGATTGTCCCAGATGATGCAAAATAATTTTCAAGGAGAACTAATTAAAACTAAAGCTACTAAAGTGTTTTACTTGGGGCTGATATTGTATTATTTCATCTTTTTATGTCAAGTTCTCATCGAGGCTTAACTATGCCCTAAATTTTTCTCATGCCTCTTAAAAAATTGAAGGAGACATTCAACTAGTTACTACCCCACATCTATTTCCTTATTTTAAAAAATAGATATGGACAATTGAGGCATACTTGATCTCTTGCCATATTACCCAGAAGATTTCAGTCAGCTTCTATTTGAACAGTGGACCCCCTGCCTTGTAGATTTGTGCTGGGATGGAAACAGAACCAGGTATTTTGCCACATCAGAAGAGCATAATGGCATTCAATAGCCCTTCTTCAGTTGTCTGCTTGGCTAAAGAGGGATTGACTTCGGTCTGAGGTATATAGTCAATGGCTTCAGCATTAGTTGATGATGTCTGCTGAAAACACTGTGGTAGTGTTCAGCTCACCTCTCCAGAATCATGTGCTTATTAGTGATCAGTGTGGCTCCAAGAGCACTGAGTTTGAGATTCACCAGAGGTGGTTGGCCCATAAATAGTCTTAATGACATCACACAAGTGCCTTGGATTATTGCTATCAGTGTAAAACAGAGTTTTCTCTGCCTTCTTACTGAGCCAACAATCCTTCACCTCTCTAAGCTTCCTTTGCACTTTACTTTTGATGGAGTAAAACAATGCCTTTCTAGATACAGATGAATTGTCCACCTGGTGAATCCTGTGGAGTTCTCATTTTTCTGTTTAGTGTCTTCTGAATTTCCCCATCATTTTCATAAAACCCATCTTGATGTTTCTGAGGGTTCTGATCCAGATGAACAATTGTGGTGCTGTACAGCAAGTCTTTGAAAGCTGCCCACAGCTTTTCTGCTTCACTGTTGCCATGTGCTGACTCAGATTTCCCTCCAGGTCAGCAATAAATTGTTCAGACATGAAGAAGCACTCCAATCGGTTGACTTTGAGTCTCCTGACAGTCATTTTGCCTCAGGGTCACCGCTTTTGCTGAATGAGAATGTTTAACTTGGAGAAGACAAGTCCAGCACTCTGTGCCACATACCTTTAACATTCATTTGGTCTTTTCTCCTTACAATGACGTAGTCTATTGAATTGCTATGAGGGTGCATTCATGATGTTTTGTAGTCTTTAGTCAAACAGAATGACAGTCGTTTAATTTGACTGAACAGTCATTAGACAGTCTTAGTCATTGCTAGCAAGATTCTTGCTAGTGTCTTCCTTAATCTGCTTCTCCTTCACCATGGTCATCAACCCAAAAATCAGTGTGGCTTCAGAAAGGAGTGAGGAATGGTTGACATGGTGTTTGCTGCCTGACAACTACAGCGGAAATGCCAAAAGGAGAACAGATGTCTGTACACAACATTCATCAGCTTGACCAAAGCCTTTGCTGCTGCCAATTTTGTGGGCTTGTGAAAGATCACAGTGAAATGTGTTTGTGAGGAGAAGCTCATCAGTATTGTATACCAGTTTCATGAAGGCATGCTTGCATGGGTTCTGGATAAAGAACCAGATTCTCATGCTTTCCCAGTCACCAGTGGAGTGAAGCAGGACTGTGTCTCGATCTCATACTTTTTATAATGGTCAGAAATGATAAATTAAATCTTGAACTTTAATACAAAAACGTTTCTCCTCACAATTACTGAATTCATAAATACAGCAAATATACACCTGTGAAGCACTGGGAAACAGTCCAAGACAAAATGTCTGGGGACCAAAGTTTTAGCACTTTTCTCTCTTACTAATTCTGTGACTTTTGAAAAGTCACTTAACGTCTCTATACCTTAATTTTCTCTTCTATAAAGTGCATGTATTTCACAGAAGGGCCAAGGAGGGCAGTTTCGTTTCTTTTGTATTAAATTTAATATATGCTTCAAAAAACTGTATATGACAAAAGCTCACTATTTCATATACAATCTTCTTTGAAGATAGAAATTTTCATGTTTATTGATGTTTGTTACAATAAAATAAAATTTATATTACAAACAAAAGCAGAAATATAATTATTTGATGTGTGAAATCCCAGTTGAATGATTCTAAGAAATTATTATTAAACACCAATTATATTTAGAGTTTCTTTACATAAAATCCATAGTTACAGAAATATATGCACAAAATCTATATTTAATCAAAAATTTTAAAATGCATTTTATGAACAAATATGGTAGGATTTTAATAAAGTAAATTTATATGTCCCAATGAAGAGAGATGCCCAATAAATTATACTAGGTAAACCATAGATGTATTCACCAGCTAAAGTGACAAACTAGGTAGTAAGAGTAAGCTATTGTATAGTGGTTCATAAATAAGGATTATTTTTCATTTCTTGATCCACCATTGTAATGAACAGAGATAATATGTACTTATATGATCACATCAATATATGGTGAAAGATATTTACATATTAATGATATTGTTAGCTTCATGTCCTGTGGACATATAATGACAGGAAGAAGGGAGATTCAAATTCAAGCTCCAGTTCTGCTACTAAATTGTGTGACACTGGATAAGTCATGTAGTTTTAGGGGGCTCAAGGTTGGGCTCATTAAGCCTAAGTCTCTCTCTATAAAATTAATGGGATATTTATTCAAGATGACTGACTGAATAAGAGGCAGGCCACCCAGCTCCAAAATACTTAATCTAGAAAAATCCTAAAGTTTGCATCAGAATTAATAATGATCAAGAAATCAATAATAATTTAAAATAAGTGACTCCTTCCACAGCATAACTTCACAAAGTCAGCCACAAGTGTAAAGACAATAGAAAAGGAGGCCACTGTCAGAGCCCAAGATAGTCTCCTAGAGATGAACAAGAGATGCAGTAGAGACACTCATAGGTAGTAAGAACCAAAGGCTCCCCTGAGAAAACTTCAAAGCAGTTAGAAAAACTCAGGGGTGAGGTTTTCTTGGAAACCCTTTGGAACAACAGTGGACAGTAGCAGAAAATCCACAGGGATGATCTCATTATAATGAGAGGATACTGAGATAACAAAAAAAGAGGGGCAGTCCACACCACCATGGTAGTAAATAGATTTTATTGGGTGGAGCTTATTTATGAGGCCAGTTCTGGGCAGGGCAGGACAGTGATAGGTCTCTGTACCACACTTAGGCCAGGCCAGATATTATGTAGAAACAGATGTTTACTACGGACAACTCATTTAACATAAACTATTCTCTGTATATATCTGGGAATTAATTAGTGTATTTAAATATCCCATTCCAGATATTTTGTTATAATTAGGGTAAAGTTAGGATCTTTTAAGTATACTCATTTGTGTAACCATTGAACCTAAGGGCAGAAGGTATCTACCTGCAAAGAGTGCTGTTGTCCATGTTTTCATGTATGAGGAATAACTTTATTAGGAAGTTACTTTCCTTTTAAATATGGGATTTTAAAAGGTTTGCCAAGTTGCTAAATGTAACCATATTACATCACAGGTCAAAATATTTACCAGTGAAATGGATCTCATTTTATAAAGGAGATCAATTTATCAATTTTAAAAAGAGTGGCTTCCTCTACTGAAATTCCTGGCAAACTTTGCTAGAGCACATATAATTTATTAAGTGAATTCTCCATCTGTTTAGTAAATTATAGTTATTTTCTGGATTGCAAAAACCTCATTTATCAGTAGCTTTTGGATACAAATGGCCAGTTTGTCACTCTTTTCAGGTATCTACACTAAAGACTCACTACTCCCATCTCCATTCAGAGCATATTAAATAGCAACTAACATCTCCTGGACTGTTACCGCTGCTTGATACCAGATTGGAATCTTTTTCTCTCCTTGGTATAAGCACAATTCCATTTTTATGATTATTGTATTCATCATTGCAGTTCATAACTTCTCCATTCCTTTTTTATCTTTTGTGAATTTTGTCCATCTATGCTTATTAATCATTCATATGGCATTAACCCTAACATTTTGGGGGCCTTCTCTTAATTGTTTCAAATGATTTTCATACCAGGGGGATCAACACAGAATTCTGATTCCATGTACTTTTTGTCTGTCATTCTCCATCCAAGTTTCCCTACTTCTTTTCTTGTAATAAATGTCCTCAACATTGTATTTTATTTCACTATGCATACCCAAGTTTTCACTGGTAACACACTTTCAGCCTTCCTGCATCTACCATGTATCTTTCCATGGAATTTCAGGTATTTATAATGTGCTTTTCCCCAAGATAGTGATGGGGTCCTTGTGATATATATATGTCTGTAGTATCAATCTGTAGCATCAGTTTGTAAATGGGGTGCTTTGGGATCTATGTCTGTAAAATCAATTTGTAAAAGCAGTCTGTAAGATCACATTTCCACCCCCCCAGCCTCAGAGCATTGACTCTGACCAGCAACAACTCATGACCTGTTTATCTCTGCTTGAAACAATAAGTTATGTAAATGTTATCTCCCTTAGTTAGAGTGGCCAGCCCCACCATAAATTCTTCAATACCTTATCTATAGGGTAACTCCTTAGTCAATTATACACCCACACTGTCTCTGATGACCTTGGTGGGAGGCAGACTGGGCACTCTTTAGTGAAGTGTCAGGCCTAAAACCACACCTCCAGTTAACCCCGCTTGAGCTATTTCCCAGTGAATCATGGGCAATACACCTGCGCAGTTGATATTAAAAGTGTATGGTCCTTTGAGCACTGACCACTCCTTAACTCCTCCCTGATCCCACCCTTACTCATCTAGTTAGCATAATTGACCCCTTAAAATTATGCTTGTGGCCTCTGCGAGTTTGCAGGTTCCATAAGAATCTAGCCCGCTGTTCTTTACAGCATAACAATAAACTTTACAATCTCGGCTTCAAAGTTTGCTTGAGCCTGGTGAATTCCTTCCAGACTGGATGCCAGGGAGGTATCCCTGGCAGAACCACTTACCCTCCCCCCCTCCTTATCACCCTTCCCTCTTCAATAGCATTGTGTCATCATGGTTTGTAGGAGCCAATTTATGATAAGGCAATGGGTCTTCTGTGGCATTCCATTTATCCAAAGCCTCAAATAGTTGTCTCAATCCAATACAATCAGATCTCCTACTCCCATCAACAGAGCCTATCTAAAATACATGCTGGTGTATATGTATATCTGTGCACATATATACATATGTACTTAATAAATGCTTATTGACTGAATGATTGACTGTTAGCAGTGAAAATAAGTTGAGAAAGCATTTCTGAAGAGTTTGGATGTGAGATATGGAGTACTATGGTGATGCAGTTTATTGTCTAAGTAATATATAATTGTATGTATCTACATACACATGTATATGTGTATATATATGTATATATATGTATATGTATATATACACATGTGTATATATACATATACATATATATCCATTTTTCCAGTTTTCATAGACCAATTATGTTCTAATTGTTGAAGATTTCACTGGTGAAAACTTAAAGTGCCCCAGGAGTTGAGGGAAAAAATACAATGCCATCTCTAAATAGGAGCCTTACCATTTGTAAATAGGAATCTTACCCTCTACAGGTATCTCATCTGTTCGAACTTTGTTCAGAACACTGTCCATTTTATTGACAAAACTAGCTGAGAGTATGTTTCACACCTTATCTGACTCGGTGGATTGTTGGATAAGGCTATTAATATAGTCTCATCAATTACAGAGTCCTAAGTAATTATAAAGTATTCATGGGAGATGCTTTGTTTTAGGAAAATCTTTAAGAATACATTTCATTCCACTAACCAAATTGCTCCTTTTGAATCAATAAATAAGACATTAGGACAAATTAGTTCTTATATTTTGTAAGCTTCTCCATCACTGATGTGATTGGAAATTTGTAGTCAGCTGTGGAAAATCACCTTTGTAAGCTTGGTTGGTTCCTTGTTATGTTTTCTTCCAGAATATTCTAAACACAGCATAGACCATACATATTTTATAAAGGTGAAAAAATAGGCAAATGATCAGTAGTAATGTATTTGGGTTACTTTTTTTTCAGGGGTAGGGTGGATAAGTAGAAGCACCTTCTGCTTTGCCATTCTTTTGGAATCTTCTCTGAGATACATTGAAAACTGATCCCAAGTGGCCTTGAGAGAAGCATATCTTTGAGCAAAGCTTTCTTCCGTATGTATTTACTCAGGTCCAGCTGCTTTTTAAAATAATTTTCTTACATGTCATTGCAACTTTCTTATATTAGGATATGGGAAATTCAGGTGGTAGACTCTATCTCTTCTTTCTTACTCATATATAATTTTCAGTCATTCTCTACTGTTTTCAAGTGAATAAATCACTATAGAAACTCTGACAGGCTTGTTTTGTTTTCTATCTGTTGCTTTTCTTGTTCATCTACAAACACTAGCAGAATTATCTTAGTTGGATCCTATGCTCAACACTTTGTAAGAACTTTCTAAATTTTAAAAATAATTTTGGGAGGAGATGCTTCACCTCCATAGTATAACTGTAAATGAAATCATTTAAAATAACATCATACTTGGCTTCCACATGTTGTTGCTTAGACAAAATAATAAATATCTAATTGCTTAGGTGAGCCTTTTTGTTGGGGCAACTATTTTGTGTCAGTTTTCTCTATTCAGTCTTTCCTTTCACAATCTGGTTGTCTCTTACAGATTCAACTGTCATTTATATCCAGAGGATTTCTAAATCTGTCTCTCTAACTCTGAACTCTCTTCTGAGCACCAGAATCTCTTCTCTAATCACCTATAAGATATTGCTTCTGCACACCCGACTACATTAAAGTCCATAAGTTCCAAACTGAGACTATTATCATTCCACATAAATGTTACTTTGATTTCACTATTTCTATTACCATCATTTCCCCAGAAATCCACAAAATGTAATCTTCTTGAGGATAGGGACCTGTTTTAATTTTTATCATTGTTTCTCTAGTGTCTCTCAGTGCTAGGTTCAAAAGACACATATACTTGTGGAACTAAATTAAATATGTACAATAGCTTTTTTTTTTGCTTCTTCCATCTCCTTTATATCTAATAACTAGTCAGTTATCATCTATTGTTAATTCCACCTCCACAATGTCTTTGCATTTTTTCCTTCCTACTACAACCACCCTTATCACGCTAATCACCTAGAATACTGTGTGGCCTCCATATGGATTTTCTTCCTCTGTTACTTCTTCACTCAAATCATTCTTCATATCACATACTTTATAAGTTTCTGTCTTTGTGTTTTATGAAACTACTAGACTTTAACTTCCATGACAGCAGGGATCTTGTCATATCTTAACTTTGTTTCTCTCCCAGCAAATAACATGGTTTCCTGCACAAAGGTGTGCTTAATAAATAAATATTTGTTAAGGTTTTTAGCCTTTTCTAAATTATTGTGGTAGTGATAATATATTAATTTGTGTCCATTTTACATTTTTCAGTGTCAACAGTTTGTTGTTATTTATTAATAGTAGCTACTATAACTGGATGCAGTTCTGTCTTCTCAGCACTGGAGCATTTACTCTGATTTGTTCTCTAATCAGCCAATAATCCACCTGCGCAGAGATAGTAGATTCCAAAATTATTGCTATATATGCAATCAGTTTGTTCTTTTAGACAATTCAATTTCATGGTATTGTTTGGTGATTTTCATACCCATTGTCTTCCATCTGGTGAATTAATCATCAGGTGATAAATGTTTTACCTCTGGCAGCCAATCAGATGGTTAGGTGAAGTCCCTTACTTATTTATCTCAGACAAATTCTATCTATATCTTTAACTCTTTGTCTGCTCTTTGTCTATGTCTGTCTCTTTTATTTCTCTCCTTTTCTCGCTCTATGTGTGTATACAAATATATATGTTCTATCTTCAACCTATTTCTGAGTCTAAAAGAAAAACTTAAATATAGTTGAAAAGAATAAAAGTTCTAGTAAGAAGAAAAATGAATGGCGAGAATTATGAAATGAAATTAGATATTTGTAAATGTCTTTACTATCTACCTTGAAGGTTCTGAAACTGACCAGAGTTACCGAACACCTGCTTTCAACATAAATTATTTCACTAATTCATCCAACCTTAGTTTTTCAGTGCTACTATTGACAAGAGGAAGGTATCTTGGTGTAGTGGATAGAGAACCATCCTCAAAGTCAGGAAGACCTTGATTCAAGTCTTTGCTCTGGAATACACCAGTTGTGCCACCTTGGGCAAGTCTCTTAACCTCTCAATGTTTTAGGCACCTAAAATGTGCAAGGTGCTCTAAAGACAGAAGGTGCCATCACTATGTACTAGAAGTCTACAATGCAAAGCCAAGGTCAATTACAGATTATGGAGAAAAATCACTCAGCATTACAATCTTCTTTAAAAATCTGTGTTTATTTATGTGGTTTTCCAAATACTCCATCCTCATAGGTATTATTAATTTATATGAGGAACGAAAGGACAGAGTATCCTATAAGCACAATGTAGGGAGGATTGCTCTATACTTTGGGAAGTGCTCTGATTTCTTTCACCTGGGATTGTTATTTTAATGGAGAGACACCTACAACTCTTGCCTTTTTTTCTGGAATGCAGTCAGATTTCACTTCTGTGCTGTCACTGTGTTGTGTTTTTAAAAAGCACACATTGGTTTAATTTCCAGGCACTATAGCTTTCCATAGTGGTGGAACTCTTCATTTCCCCTTCATTTTTTATATTAATACATTTATATCTATAGAAAATTGAACTATGGCACCAGTAATGATATCTGCCTCTGCATTATCTCAAAAATATACTTGTATAACTGAGTACAAAAAAGACACATTCAGATTATTGACATTTAAGCATAAAGAATGCAAGACTGCCATTATTTATGAGTGGTTTATTACCTTCTTTTATGAATAGATGTAAAGAAGTTTGTTAATTATATACTGCAAAGGCGGAGAAAGGATTCTTATACCTTTTGAATAACCCCTTTTCTATATAATTACTTCTAAAGACAAGCATCTTTGCACCACCATAGTTACAGTAAATGTATATTCTTGAGAAAGTTTCATGAATATGAGCTAAGTACCATGGCTATTTTTTTAAACTTTGATAATCTGAAATATACTTTCTTAGCCAAAGAATTTCAAGAGTATAAAAATTATTTAGTGTAGACTATTACAAGGTCACAGAATCATTATAATCAGTCAATTAGTCAACAAGGTTTTATTAAGCGATTACTTTGTCAGGAACTGCCCTAAATGCTGAGGATACAAAGAAATACAAACAGTCCTTGCCCTAAAGTAGCACATGTTCTAATTCCGGGAAGGGAGACAACTTGCAAACAACCTATGTGCAGATAACATACATATATATATATATATACTCATAAATACACATACATATAGGCACATGTGTATGTATACACATTCATAGATGTGTATGTGAGTATAAATTGACATGTATACATACACATGCAGGTATACACATGTGTGTGTTTGTGTGCATATTGGAAGTGATTTCAAAGGGAAGGCTGGGAGGCTGGAGGACAAGACAAAATATCTTATAGGAGGTAGGACTTGAGGTGAGTCATGAAGGAAGTTAGAGAAAGATGAGGACTATATTATTCTGGCTATATCTGGCTATTCTGAATACCTATATTAACTACAAAGGATATACGAAGGAAGACACTACCTAAATCCAGAGAACTGATAAATAGAAGTATGTATAGAACGATTTTACATATATATTGTGTGTATGTGTATGTGTGTGTATACATACATATTTGTGTGTCTAATGGTAGCCATCTCTACAATGGGGGGCTAAGGGGAGAAAAGGAGATTTACATGATAACTATTATATATTTGAGAGGAATAACAAGTTATATGCAATAGATTGGCAGTTTCATGTACAATCATCTTTTAAAAATTATATTATAGGGGTGGCTAGGTTGCTCAGTGAGTAGAGCATCGGCCCTGGAGTCAGAAGGACCTGAGTTCGGATCTGGCCTCAGACACTTAATGCACACACAAACAAAAACCTAGCCGTGTGACCTTGGGCAAGTTATTTAACCCGGATTGCCCTCCAAAAACAAAAGCCAAAAAATTATATTATATTATGGAAATGTTTGTTTTGTTTCATAACTTAAAAATAAAATTTAAGAAATTTAAAAAAGATAGACGAGGAACAGAGAATTCCAGGTATAGAGGTGAGCTATCAGTACAAAGGCATGGGGAAATGAGATGGAGTTTCTTCTCTAAGGAACTCAAAGTAATATGGAGCCAATGGAGCACACTGAACAGGAAAATGATATGGTCGTTTAGAAAAACTACCTTGGTAGCTGAATGGGGGATGTTTTAGAATGGGGAGAGACTTAAAGCAGGAAAAGCAGAATGCTCTTGCAATAGTCTGGGTTAGTGATCAAGAAGCCTGAATTTTGGTTCTACGGCAGTAGAGCAAGAAAATTATATATCTAGATATAGATATGTATGTAGACACATGCACACACATGTATATACATGCATACATATACATACATGTATACATACATGTGTGTATAGAAAACACATGACAGTTCATGCATGTGCATGTGCACATACATGTTTGTGTGTGTGTGTGTGTGTGTGTGTGTTGTGTGTGTGTGCTAGAGATGTTGAAAAGGTAGAGACAAGATTCGGCAATGGATTAGTTATGTGGGGTGAGTGACAATGAAGAAGAGAAGATGACACCGAGGCTGGGAGCCTATATGCCTGGGCAGATGCTACTGCTTTGACATTACTAGGAAGTTTAAAAGAGGGAAGTGTTTGGGGAAGGAGTGTGCAGAGAAGTAAAACAAGAAGTTCTATTTGGGATCATTTTGAGGTTCTTTTTTTTTTTTTAATTTTTTTTTTTTAAAGCAATTGGGGTTAAGTAACTTGCTCAAGGTTACACGGCTAGTCATGATTTATGCGTGGGTGCTCATTTTCTGAGGCCGGATCTGATCTCGGGTCATCCCAACTCCGAGGCCGGCGCTCTTACTCACTGCGCCACCTAGCCGCCCCTTTAGGGCAATTGGGGTTAAGTAACTTGCCCAAGGTTACACGCTAGGTTTTTGTTTGTGCGGATTAGGTGTCGGAGGCCGGCTCCGAACTCAGGTCCTTCTGATTCCAGGGCCGGCGCTCTATTCACTGCGCCACCTAGCCGCCCCCATTTTGAGGTTCTTAGAGGTCATATAATTCAAGATGTCCAAAAGGAAGCAGATGAGGCATGACTGTAACTCAGGAAAGAGGCTATGACTGGATATTTAGAATTGATTCGTCTACTCAGAGATAATCAAACCCATGAGATGTGATCAGATTATCAAGTGAAATAGTAAGAAAGATAAAAGCAGCATGACTTAGGGCAAAGCTTTACGGGACACTCGTGGTTAGAGGATATAACATGTTTGAATAACCATGAAAACTGAGAAGGAACTAAAAAGGAAGAGCTGGCTAGACAGGAGAAGTAGGAGAAATCATTGTCACAAGAGGAAAGACCGTTCAAGAGGAAAAGTTGCTCAACAATATAAAAGGCTACAAAGAGGTGAATAAAGATCAGGGAAAAATCATTAGATGTGTGAATTTGGAGCTCATTAGTAATTTTAGAGAACATAGTTTCGGCTGAATATAATGTCAGTAGTGAGATTGCAAAGGGTTCCAAAGTCAGTGAGAGAAGTGGGAGTAGAGGCAGCATGGTAGACAGCTCTCTCAAGGAAATCAGAAAGGGGAAGAGAAATACAGGATCTCAGAGAGGATGGTAGAAGCAATGGAGGATTTTTAAAGATGTGGGAAACAGTGTTATGTTTATATATCATGCTGAGGTCCTTCTAGTATTTCCTACTACTAATAAAGCCTGCAGAGCTGTTCCAAAGCACACCCATCTTTGCCAAACTCTAAAGGAGTGAGAGTTTTATTAAAGTGAGGATGCAACAGAAGACTGAAAAGTATCCAGGTTAGGCCTGTAAGGCTCTCCAATGGAGTTGATCCTTTCTATTATAACTCAATGTCCAATGATTAGAAAAAAAACATAGTGAAAGACTGTGACCATTAGGGGTAGAACTTTTACAGAAGAATTATAAGAGGTCACAAAAAAGATGCACACAGGAGGAGATGGCATGAATAGACTGCAGAGTAGCATCATAGAAACCCAGAGAAGAGAGTATGCAGGAAGAGGGGCTTGTCAGCCACATTAAATGGATGTGGATGATGGAGGAAAACTGAGACAAGGTCACCATATTTAGCAATTGAGATCAATTATAGAAAAAATGTATCTAGATTATTAAGGAAAATAATGAGAAAAAGTAGAAATGAAGGGGGAATAACACTCTCAGACCCATGTCTCCTTTCAGTTCTTCTCTCCCTTGTTTGGTAGGGGGAGAAATAGACAAATATCTTTTCTAATATTCAGAGAGGTAGTAAGCAGTACTTTCCTCCTTTTCCTTTCAGCTTTTCTTTCATCTCTGGTCATTGTGTGAGAAAACAATTCTTTTCTTATGAACAGAGAAAAAAAAGACAATATGTAACTCTTCCCCATTTCTTCTTTCTCTCCTCATCTCCTTTTGGAGCTGGGAGGCCTCAGCAGCCTCATAAGAATGTGTGATGCCCAAATGAGCCCAGGGATACTCTTATTCTGTACTATTCACAGGAATAGTTGTATGAATCAATCTTGATTACTATTAAAATTATGTTTTTAGTTTAAGTTTTCTCCATTGGAGAGACTTACCATCCTAACCTTAATACTGTGCAGTCTTAGGTTAGAACCTCACTCTAATGCAATTAGTCCTTAGTTTTATAATTATTTTTACTTATTTGCAGTTTTCAACTGAGTAAGAAATTTTTCTGATACCTTATGATTGAAAATCCCCATTAAATATTTCTCCTGAAGTGTCTCCAAACCAAATATTGTCCCTGCTTATTCACTGGAGTCTAGCCATATGAACACCCTGTCTGATTTAAGATAAAATAGTACAGTGGAAAGAGAATTTGGAGTCAGAGGACCAGGGTTCAGATTCCAGATCTGCCATATATTGCCTTTGCTACTTTGGCCAAGTCATTTAACCAAACTGGACTCATTTTCCTAATCTCTAAAATTAGTGAGTAGGATTTGATGTCCTCTAAGGGCTATGAGCCTATAAAGGTACCTAGAATTGTTTTCTAGTAAGGGAAATCAATTGTGTGCCCAAATTTCTTTCTGGACCAATGTTAAAACTGTTTTTTTATTAGCATACATATCAGTGTATATTTACTCTTCAGGAGAATTTAAGGATTTCATTCATTCATTCAATGAACATTTGCTATGTACCTATTATATAATAGGTACTAGGATAGGCAACAAATAAAGCCTGGATTATAATTATATATATATATATATATATATATATATATATATAGTTATGCAAATACAAAAAATAGTCTCTATCCTTTAAAAGGTTGCATTCTAGTATAGGAAACAACATGTAGAAAGATAACCACATACAAAATGAATAAAAAACAATTTCTGAAGGAAAGGGTTTAAAAACTTAGGATCCTTTAAGAAATCATTTTTGAGTTTATCCTAAAAGGAAACTAGAGAGTCGAAGGAATGAAGATAAGGAAGAAAAGCATCTTGGAATGGGAGGACACTTTTTGCAAAGACACAGAGACAGGAGATGGAATGTTGTGTATAGAGAAAAGTAAGTAGGTCGATTTAATGGCAAGATAGACTATGTGCAGGAAAGACATGCTCAGTGAACCTGGAAAGGAAGAATGGAGTCAAAATGTAAAGTGGTTTACATGGCAAAGAGTTGTTTAGTTGTATCTAATTCTTCATGACCTCATTTGAGTTTTGTTATTGTTGTTGTTTTCTGTCAAAGATACTAGAGTGGTTTGTCATTTTTTTTCCTCCGGCTCATTTTGCAAATAAGGAAACTGAGGCAAAGAGGGTTAAGTGACTTACCTAGAGTGATACCTGGTAAGTGTCTGAGACTGGATTTGGACTCAGGAAGAAGAGTCTTCCACACTCCAGGCCCTATGCTCTATGCACAGCACAGTCTAGCTTTCCATCAAAGAGAGGAGCTTATATCTTATCCTAGAGGCAATAGAGAGTCACTGGCACTTTTAAATCAAGAATAGTATTATCCAACAGGTTTATAGGGAATATAAATTTGGCAAATGTTTGGAAGAGTAGAGGGAGGACTTAGGAGGAGAGAGAGTAGGAGATCATGGTAGAAAAGTTATGAGAGGGGCGGCCAAGTGGTGCAGTGGATAGAGCACTGGCCCTGGAGTCAGGTGGACCTGAGTTCAAATCTGGTATCAGACACTTAACACTTAGTAGCTGTGTGACCTTGGGCAAGTCACTTAACCCAATTGCCCTTCCTTCCTCGCTCCAAAAAAAGGAAAAAAAAGAGAGAGAGCATGAACTAAGGTGATGAACATGTGAGTAGAAAAAATGGAATAAAAGAAATATTATAAAAGTAGGATATAAAATACTTGGCAACTAATTAGATATGAGAGGTGAGGGGGAAAGAAGAGTCAAAAACAACCGCAGCTTCATGAACTTGTGTGACTGTAAACAGGGTCATATCCTCAACATAAAATGTAGAAGTTAGAAAGAAGGAAGGATTTAGGAGAAACGATTATGGCTTTTGTTTTCAAGTGTAGAGTTTAATATGTTTATCCTGTGTATGTATATATACATACACATACTTATATGTATGTATGTGTATGTATATGTGTGTACATGTACACACATATACACACATGTATATATATATAATTAGACAACTGGCGATGCAGAATTATAGTTTGAGAAATGGAAAGGCTAACTTTGTATATCTGGGAGTCATGCATAAACATGGAATTGATTCACAGGAGGTGATGACATCACCAAGGGAGGGTAGGGATAGATGGAACATGGTGCAGAATAAATCCCCTAGATACCCCCACACATTGGGGCAGGACATAAATTGTGATTCAGCAAAGGAGACTAAGGCAAGGCCAGACCAACAGGAGAATAACCAAACAGAAATATGTTTTCACATTGAAGATTTGCTATCTTTTACCCCCTAGCATATAAAACCAAACTTCTATATTCTAGATATTGTGAGTATTCACCATAATTCCCCAAGGAAGCTAATCTATCATGAATTAACAATAATAGCAGAAATTTGTAGAGTGCTTTAAGGTGTATTAATCAATTTAATACACTGCCTGATTTAAGTCTTATCACAATCCTGTGGACAGAAAGTAGTGTTATTATTCTCATTTTACAGATAAGGAAATTGAGGGTTCAAGGGGTTAAGCAGCTTGCCCAATGTAACATAGTTAATAAGAGTTGCAGATATGACTAGAATCTGGACCTTCCTGACTTTAGGTCCAACACATCATCCATAATACCATATTGCTTCTAGGACAATTTGCATTTCTATAACTCTAGAAAATATTCAAGTTTTAGTAAAGTAATTGAAAATATTAAAAGAATTAGAAGCAAAAAACTCATCTGCCCAAATGAAAGACCCAGGAGACTGCTTTTTTATTATTATTGGTGCATCACTAGCTACCCCTTGTCCATGGTACCTTAAGTCCAGGGTTCCATTTCATCCCACCCCAGGGTTCTCCAGTATCCAGAAAGAGCTAGTATAGGAGTTGCCTGCTTTATCCTCTTGACCTCTATATCTCCTCAGACTTTGGACCCTTAGTCCACTGTCTCTTCCAATGTCTCTAGTGTCCACTGATGTTGTTGTTAGGGGTGGTCACCTGCACCCCTGTTCTATTAGTCACTTTCAATTGACTTGTTTTTACAAAGGAATATTTCCTTAAAAAGTATAATCACAGTTCCTGCAGAACACAGTCCCAATTCCATGTCTGAAATCCCCCTCAGCTTTAAGTCCCAGGAAACAAAGGTTTTTGGCTTTATATGCTGGATTGTCTGACTGCACCATTCTGCCTGGAATCCTAGTTCCAAGATCATCATAACTCACATATCTGGTCCCATGAAGATTACCTTCCACGCATGAAACTGAGGACAAATAACACAAAATCCAAACATCCCCCAAATCTATTTCTCAGTCAATGAGAGGGAGCAGAAGAAAAGACCTTCCTTTCTCATCAGCTCAGTTTATGGCATCCATGCTATTTGCTAGGTGTGGGGTACTGGGTGAACAGGTGAATATGCAGCAGGAGGGAGTGCAAAAGAAGGAAGAATGGATGAAAGAAAGCTGTAGAAAAATGACGGACAAGAGTTGTGGAAAAGGAGAGTGACCGGCACAGTCTTGTCAGTTTTATTTTTATTTTTATTTTTTTTTATTTTATTTTTTTAAACAAATACTTTATTAACTTCTGTTTTACATCATTCATTTCCGCCAGATTTTGAGTTACAATCATTTTCCCCCCATTATTCCCCTACCCAACCTCCCAGAATAGCAGTCCCACAAGATATCGCTTCCTCCAATCTGCTCTCTCCCATACCTTCTCCCATACCCCCATCGACTTTTCCATTAGAGGAAGATGAATCTTGTGTCCCAATGCCTGCACATCTTATCTCCCTATTACAAGCAAAAGAGTATTAATAATAGTATTTATATATATTTGAAACATTTAATGTTAAGACCTCGAATTTCAGATCCATTTCCTTCCTCCCTTGTCACCCATTCCCTCTGGGGAGATAAGTAATTCAGTATATGTTGTACATGTCTAGCTATGCAAAACATTATCATAGTAGATATATTGTGCAAGGCTGCTTATAATTCCCTCCCACTCATCCCACCCCCCACCTGGTCCATTCCCTACATGATCCTGTCCCTCTTCTATAGTGGGTACTTCCAACCTCCCCTCACCCCAAGGATGCCCTCCCATCCATCATCCCTCCTCTCATCCCCCTTCCCCCTATCCTGCTGCAGGTTGAGATATCCCATTTAGTATGTATGTCATTTTCTACCTGAACCAAATTCAATGTGAATGTGGTTTTGCCTTTTTAGCCTTCCTTATTCTCCCCCTCCTTTGCACCCACTTCCCCTACATGAGATAGTTTACCCTACCATGTCTCTCCCCATCTCCTCTTGCCACTTTCCTCTCTCACCTCATAATTTCATCCCTTGAGTACTCTCCCTTCCCAACAATATCAACCTATGCCCTCTATCCATATATAACTGTAACCATATACACACACATTCACATATGTATTCGTATGACCACACCCCCTTCTTCTATTATTTTCATAGTGGGAAAGATATCATCAGTCACAGATATTGCTTTTCCATATAGGAATGTAAATAGTTCAACTTTGATAAGTTCCTTTTGATTTCTTTTCCCTAATTACCTTCTCAGGCATCTCTTACTTCTTGCGTCTGGATGTCAAATTTTCTATTCAACTCTGGTTTTTCCTCAAGAATGCTTGAAAGTCCTCTATTCCACTGAATGACCATATTTTCCCTGAAACAAAATACTCAGTTTTGCTGGGTAGGTGACCCTTGGGTTCATTCCCAGCTCTTTTGCCCTCTGGAATATCATATTCCATGCCCTTCGATCCCTCAGTGTAGAAGCTGCCAGGTCCTGGGCTATTCTGATTGTTTCCACAATACTGAAATTGTTTCTTCCTGGCTGCTTGTAGTATTTTCTCCTTGATCTGGGGATTCTGGAACCTGGCTATAATATTCCTGGGAGTTTTCTTTTTGGGATCTTTTTCAGGAGGTGATCGGTGGATTCTTTCAACTCTATTTTGCCCTCTGGATCTAAAACATCAGGGCAGTTTTCCTTGAGAATTTCTTGAAGGGTGATTTCTAGGTTCTTTCCTTGATCATGGCTTTCAGGTAGTCCAATAATTTTTAAATTGTCTCTCCTGGATCTATTCTCCAGGTCAGTGGTTTTTCCCATGAGATATTTCACATTGCCTTCTAATCTTTCGTTTGTTTGGATCTGCTTAACAGCATCTTGATTTCTCATAAAGTCACTAGCTTCCATTTGCTCCAGTCTAACCTGAAGGAATGAATCTCCTCAGTGAACTTTTGAGATTCTTTTTCCATCTGGCAAATTCGACTTTTTAAGGCATTCTTCTCCTCAATGCCCTTTTGGGCCTCCTTTGCCATTTGAGCTAGTCTATTTTTTAAGGTGTTGTTTTCCTCAGTCAGGATGTTGACCCTCATTTCATACTTTTCCTGCATCCTTCTCATTTCTCTTTCCAATTTTTCCTCCACTTCTCTTATTTGATTTTTAAAGTCCTCCATAAGGTCCTCTATGGCCTGCAACCCGCTCATGTTTTCCCCTGGGGCTTTTGGAGCAGGACTTCTGACCTCACAGTCCTTTTCCCGCTCTATGCCCCCAAAATAGGAGTCTAGGGTTGCATTTTTCTGTTTCCTTTGCCTTCGCATGTTGCCACTTAATTGCTTGACTTTTGGGCTTGTTGCCACACTATGGCTTTAAGGCCAGATAGAGAAATTTTCGTCCCGAACGTGTGGGGGGCAACTTCCGTTTCTGGCAAGCTGTAAACCCACCCACAACTTCCACCCTAGATCACAATCCAGATCCAGGGAGGTTAAAGCAAGAGCGATTACCCCCCAAGACTGATCGCTGGATCTCCCCACGATTTGTAGGCTGGGAGCCGGAAATGCCTCTGGAAACTACACAGTGGAGTGTCTCCTCAGCAGCTTCTAGCCCCCAGGGGAGGGAGCTGACGCATTCCCCAAATACAGGTCCCAAAGTCCATAGGACACTAACCTCTTACTTTGTCCCAGGCAGGTCTATGTTGATAATTCGGCGTCTCCACAGTTCCTGGTGTTCTGGGGTTCCTCCAGCTGGCTGCTGGCCCTGCCGCCCTGGGGCTAAAACCTCGGCTCACGTGGACCTGGGCTCGGCTCGGCTCCTTCGCTCTGCGCGCTGCCAGCTCCCAGACCACTGCGCTGGTCCTTCCTGCAGGGTGCTGGGCTGTCCTCAGCGGGAGGTTAGCTTCTCTGTGTCGTTCTGTGGGTGCTGGGGCTCCAGAAGATTTTCAGAGTCCTTTTTTACATAGTTTGTGGAGAATCTGGGGGCAGAGAGGCTTGGACGAGCTGTTTCTACTCCGCCATCTTGGCTCCGCCCCCCCCCAAATAGAGTCTTGTCAGTTTTAAAGTTATAGGAAGCTGATGAAAGGAGGCCATCCCCACCCAAATGACAGAGCACTCAGAGGCCTCCATATTAGACAATCTGGATATCCTCCAAAGGCCCTTTAAGTGTATCTCCACGTTGGAGGAATCGGCTATTCCCAAACAAGCCCAGGTTATCTTACCGATAACATCATAGTTGTTTGTTCTTATTTTTCTTAGAGTAAATCTGATATTCCAACATATACTAAAAGTTTGGATGTAATCTACTAACTTTAACAATCAGAAGTCCAATTCATCATGATTAAGATAAACGAGTATTTCAGAAAGGGTACAAGTGGATGGAGAGCCTTGTAAAGGTCAATCTCTTTCTGCTTTCCACCCACACTAAGAATTTGTCATTTGATTGAAAAATCTACTTTATGCTACCACTTTTGAAAGCAAGAAGGGCACAAAATTTTATTGCACTGATGAGAGAAAATTGATTTGTATTACAGTATTTCTGTCAAATTACAGAACTGAGAGGATATGTTCTAATTGATTACATTTAATAATTCACTGGCACTTCAATATAAGTGATAGATTTGAAATGTGATTTTTAAAGACAGAAAAGTTTAATTTCATTTAATGATTATAGTAGCTCCTGATGACAAATCAAAAGCTTTTACCAATCTTCTGAATACTAGAGTACTTTTAGTCTAACTATAAGCTTATAGTTTTTGTATTGAAAGAGAACTTAGAGAACATCTGATCCAATGCTTTTATCATACAAAAAAGAAAACTGATGAAAAAAAAAGGTTAATGGACTGGTTCCAGGTCACAAAGCCATTCCTACCAACTGCCTACCAGCTGTCACACAAAGAACAGGCAAGCCAGCCTAGGAGAACCAGCAGAGAACTTTGAGTCAGAGAAAAGAGGTACTGTGTACCGGTTAAGTTAAACTACCACCATCAGTGTGATTACCACATGCCCTCAGAGTTTCATGGCAATAACCTTGGACCCCAAATCCAAGAGCCTTGGGAATAGTAATGCTTCCAGCCCATTGCCTTCAGACATCATCCTGTAGAGCAACTTTTTGGGAGATGCAGCCTGGCATTTGCTCCTGCATGTGCTACAGTCATAGTTACTAAAGACCTACCAAAGAAAATTCCTGCCATGAAAGTCATTGGCATTGTCATATGGTTCAACATCAGAAATTGATCACCTCCAAACTCTGTGACCCTCCCCCCAACAACATACCAATCTAACACCATGGTCAAAGAAGATATGAAATAATTCTCTAAATAATAGTAAGACTGGTTTTACTGGAGTATCTAGATGATATAAGCTACATCATGGCTATGGCCTAATTATCTGGATCAGTTTTCTAATCCTTAGCTTTAGCTGGAAAAAGCTGACCTCATGGTGAAAAATCACATAATTCAATACATAACAATTATGGGAGAAATTCTGGCATACCTACTTCACCTAGCACAAGTTGTTAATAAGTATGCCATGTAATCAAACAAAGAAAACTATGAATTCAAATAACTCATTTCATAGAAGCACTCCAGCCTAATGTTAATTCACATTCCTCCCAGTAGCAAGAATTCTCAGGATTATTCTAGCAGGGCTGAAGAAAATGGTATTTCTCTCTGCACATTTAAATGTATAATTCTAAGTATATTATATCTCTCTACACCTTCTAAGTGAAATTTTGCTCTTAGCACAAGTCTATGCTATTATTCTCTCTAGAAATCCTACCTTCCTCAGATTTGCACATTTTTCTATTAGGAGGATCAATTTGACTATTGACAAAGGCCAATATACAGCAAATAAAAGAGACAAGCAAGGAGGCAGCTGAGATACTCAGTGTGTCATTTGGTCATTGTTCTTCCTCAAGGAAGAATATATGGAAATATTTCTGTTAGGGTTCTCTCTTTAGCAGTAGCAAAGATGATCAGGATGGTCAGAGTGAATGAGAGGTGACAGAAAAAGGTAAAAAAATTCTGTTGCAATGAAGTAAGTTCAGGTGATATTAAAGAATAAAGTTACTTTGCTATAAACAAACTAATTGCCATAGCCACTACTAGACAAGTTAGACCAGAGTAGTGGTAAACATTTACCTAAAAATAGGGATATACTCAAAGTTAAGCAGAACTTTCAGACCAACAATGTTCAGTTTTAGTCATCTCAGCAGATTATAGAATGATAATGGTGAAATTTAGTACATTTATAATTTAATTTATAGTTAAAATCACTTTAATTCTATTATTTCCTAATTACCCCATTAGGCGAATAAGACAAATATTATTGCATCCAATTAATAGAGAAGAAAACTGAAGCTGTCAAGGTGTTTTGAGATTTTCCAGAGATCATATATCTATTAAGTGGCAAAGCTAGGGATCAATTATTTTACCCATATTACTAGTTAGAGAGGCAATGTGGTATATGGATCAGGAGTTGGTCTAAAACCTAAGACCTGATCAAGTCTCACTTATGATACATACTGGATATGTCTCCTTAACCTCTCAATGCTTGTGGAAATGCTCTAAGACTTTTGCAGAGGAGAGGTCAATCTGTTTTGGGAAAGAGAATTTTCTTACCTGAGACTTCTCTCTACAAATGAAATCACAAGCCCAGTCACTATCTTTATCCCAACTACTAAGTCACAAGGGATGAATAAATAATTGGAGACAGAGGATGCTACATAAAAGAGGCAACAAGAAATTATAAAGTAGTATTAGAAGTCTCTCATCGAAAAGAAGAGAGAAGATATACAGGGTAATAGTAATTGCATTCAGCTTTAAACCCTAATGAATAAGAGATGTTTTTACCATATATCCCAAAGAGGTAAAAGTGAAAAAGAAAGATTCAATACTAGCAAAATATTTATAGCAGCACTTTTTGTGGCAGAAAAAAATTCCCCACAGAAATAAAGTGTGGGCCTTTCTATGGCAAAATAGCTGGCTATAGTTTTGTGTATTATTATAATTGGAATCCTATTGTAATGGCATAATGATTGTAATATAAGAAACAATGAATTAAGAGCAACAAGGGGAGGCTAGGAACTGATGCAGAGTAGAAAAGAAAGATGTGCAGGGAAAGTAATATGCAAAATTACTATATTATTTGGTTTTTTAACCATAATGTTGATATTATCAGCAGAAGGAATTCTAGATGAGGAGGTCCTTCTCCCAATGTAAACTGATGTCTGCCATGCAACTTATTGTCTAATAATTTCCCAGCACCCTGAGAAGTTAAATTACTCTCCAGATTTCACGTAGCTAATATATATCAGAGGTAGAACAGGAATATAATAAATAAATTAAAAATGACTGAATTCATCTCAAAAAAAGACTGATTTTGGTCCAAAAAAAGAGATGATGAAGCATTTTTTAATCTCTCCATATAAACATGAGGCCCATGAGCAGTGAACATTGCATAGGTTGATAGAAATGTTTGTTGAACACTGGTTTTGTTTGACTGTTTTTCTTTGTCACGGGGGCAGCCATAGGAGTGAGGAATTTTAAAGAAAATTAATAGGGTATAAAAATTTTAAAGCATCTTCAAAACTTTATTTAAAAGATTTTGAGAATGGTTCTCTTGAGATTATCAGAGTGATTAATATGTTTCTGGACAGAATGGAAAGGTGATTCAAAGAGACAACAACAAAGAATCTAAATGTATGTAAAAGTAGAAGGCAATCATAACCCATATGAGGAGATAAGAAGATGGAAGAAAGTGATCAGAGCTAGGTTAGTTCCTGTAGACGATGGTCCGCACCTCCTGAGAATGAAGCAGCTTTTTGTGCTCCAAGGAATGATGATGGAAATGCATAACTATCTCTAGGCTCATCCAAAAATAATCAAAGGAAAAATGGACAAAGATTACCAATTGGTTACTTGTTGCTGAGAAGTATTTCAACAGCCATTTAAAAAAGATCTGACATAAGTGAATGCTTCTCAGTTATGCCATCATCCCAGAATCTCAGATTAAGAAGACAACTCAAAGGTCATACAAAGTACTATTGGCTTTTGACTATTACTTTGCCCCACAGATTTTTTAAATAAATGATTATGCTTTTGATAGAATACTTCAAGTGAAGCAGAACCATCTGCATACTTAGACAGTCCATTCCACTATGTTGATATCTTGATTCCACAGATTCATAGACTGAGAGTTAGAAATTATCTAAGAGGTCATCTACTACATTTTATATGTACTGATATTACAGTAATTAAATGACTTGCCTAAAGCTACGTAGAACTGGAATTTGAACCAAGGTTTTCTGAAACCAAAGTCAGTTTTCAATTCTACTTTACCAAGTAGGAAGTTCTCCCTAAATATCCTTGCCTCTTTGTAGCTGCTATCCATTGTTCCCAGTTCTGCCATCTCAAATAGAACAGAACACTTTAATCCCTTTATCACCAGATAGCTGTAACAATAATGCAATATTCACAACATCCACGGTAGTTATGAATATGCTAGTATGGTTGTGAATAACAAAATGTAGCAGACTCTCCACATAGAGGATGGAACCAAAGGCTTTATTCAAATACCGGAAAACCAAGTCCCAGAACCAGAAAGCCAAAGTCATTACAGTAGCCACGAAGATGATACACATTGTTAATGCAGTGAACACCCACATTCCCAAGCCTTCACAGCAGAAAAGGCTCTCTCAAGCAGGGATCCTCCTTTCTCTCTCACCATAGTTCCTCAGCCTGGTTCTTGAAAGTACTTAGCAGAAATTCCCAAAGGAAAGGTCTCGGCAGAAGTTCCCAGAAGAAAGGTCTCAGCAGAAGTTGCAGCCTCCAGATGCTCACACTGAGAGAAATTCTGACTGTCCTGATGGTTCTCTTCCTTATATACATTATAGTTCCTCCCCATTCTGCCCCTTCCTTTTACATCAGCAACTTCCTCCCAAGGTGTTGACTACTTCTGTGTTAATTGAATAGCTTAAACAAGGTGTTAACTTGAAACAAGGTGATAAGTACCTGCTTACTTGCCAATACAAAGGGGCTTGGAAGATCTTCAGATTCCATCAACATTACAATAACCTTTCAAATACAGCCCACAGGTCCCTTCCAAGGCTTTATTTTCCCCAGGCTAAATAGCCTCAGTTCCTTCAGTTAATCCTCATATCAAATAATCTAAAGGTCCTTTCATCTTTTTAGTTGTTCTTCTCTATATAGGTTTTAATTTATCTCTCATTCCCAAGTGTGGCATTCAAAACTTTGACTGTACTCCAGATATAGTCTGATCAGTCCAACATCCCAAATTGTCTCTCACACTTTTCTAAATGGATGTCGCATTGTCACATCAAACTTAAAATGTCTAAAACAACATCTTTCCCCTCCAGAACCAGTCTTCTCCCCAAATAGCCTTTTTCTGTAGGAGGAGATTCCATCCTTATAGTCACTCAGGTTTATAACCTGGGTCTTCACTGGTACCTCACTTCCCATATCTAATTGTCATATCTTGTCATTCTAACTCCTCTTACCTAACAGTAAATTTAAAAAATCCTCTGATTGGCTTTAAAAGCCCTTCACAACCTGACTCCAACCTTCCTTTTCAATCTTATTGGGGACATTAAAGAGAAGGAATAAGCATTTATATAGTGCCTACAATGTGCCAGGTACTGTGCTGAGCCCTTTACATTTTTCTTTATTTGATTCTCAAAACAATCTGAAAGGAGGATGCTATTATTATCTTCATTTTACAGTTGAGTGAACTGAGAGGGATATGGGTTAAGTGACTTACCCAAGATCATACAGCTAGAAATTGTATGAGGTCAGATTTGAACCCAGGTTTTCTGGACTCCACTGTGCCATATCAATCCCCTTCATAAATACTGTGGTCCACCTAAACTGTCCTCATAAGTGGTACATTACCTCCCATCTCTGAATTTGCACTTTCAACTCTCCACACCTAGAATAAGCTTCCTACTCACTTCTACCTCTCAGAATCCCTTATTTTCTTCTTAGCTTAAGTATTTCTAAATTAAAACTTTATTGGTTCCCTCTACAACTAGAAGACCCCTCGCCCAAAACAATTATCTTGAACTAATTTTGTGACTATCTTGTTTATACCTATCCATAAATATATTGTGTCCCACAACTAGATTGTAAGCTCCTCAAGGGCAAGAACTACATCACTATTGTCATTATGTCTCTAGCACCCAGTGGCAGAAACATAAGAGGAGCTTAATAAATATTTGATTAATTAATTGATTCACCAGAGAAGAATGAACTAGTATCTCTTCATTCTAGACACTATGTTGTTTATCTGTCTGTTTGTTTTTTAGTGTAGCCTTAGAGTTAGCCTGGCATGACCTGTTTTGACCACCCGGTCATACTTTAGACACATATTTGAGCTTGTAGTTCACCAAACACTAGATATTCCACAGGAACCATTATCTAGTCTCTTCTCCATCTTATACTTGCAAGCGATTTTTTTGCCTCAAATATAGAACTTTACATTTTTCCTATTAAATTTCATCACATCTTCTTATTTGTCAAAACTTTAGCCCATTATCAAACCTGATGGTTTATGGGGGCGGGGGAAGGAGCGGGACAAATGATAACAGTAGAAGGAGTTGAGAAAGCATTACTAAGGCTTGTAACGTTATAATCAAGAAACTGAAGGTGCTCAGAACAATGGTGGCTTTGTCACCTTAGAGTATCGAGGAGGTTAACTGATAGATTATTGAAGCACCTTTGCAATTTCTTGAAAATGCTATAGAAGAATTTGTTCACCCATGATGGTTATAGCCAAAAGTATGTTAGTAAATATCAGGAACTGACTCTCTTAAAATTTCTTACACATGACATGCTTTTAAGTTTAAGTTTCAGTATGAACATTTTGTCCATCAGTTCATTAAATATGGATAATAATAAACCACGCCCTGATTTGTACATATGCCAATTTCTGAGGTATAAATGCTCACATTGAAAATATATCCATCACTTTTCATGAGTTGATTTATGCTGACTCCAAACATATCCCTGGTTATAGCAAAAGTTGATTTAAAAAATTACTTTGTTTTGGCATAATTTGCATACAATTTGGATTCATACAATCATACCCAAAAAGTGCTTTTTAAAATTCCAGTATATGTATTTCCATATACATTAGAGTAATTAGAAGGTATTAGACAAGCATGAAGGATTTAATTCTCATGGTGTAAAGGAAACAAACCCCAGTATCCTACTGTGTTCAAGAGTCAGCACAAGCACAAGTAGGACTCTGAATATTTTTGTTGAGGAAAAGAAAAGGAAAGAAAAATTAATATATTAAAGAAGAAGAAGGGTATGAGATTTAACATCTCACATAATTGGGGTGAACAAGAGGAAGACTATCCAAATATGGAAGGTTACATATGAACTCCACTTTCATCTGAACCACAGAGATGAGGATTGAAAACACACATATTCTGTGTGAAATGAATTAAACTCATGAGGGATGTGTTTCATAGACATTAAAAGAGAGAGTAGATTTCAGAGAGGATTTAGCCATAAAAACAAACACACTAGATCTCCAAAGGATAGAACATGAAGGAAAAAAAAATGAATAAAGGAAAGGTGAAGAAACAAAAACAACTATTATCAGGGATTGGGTGAAGTGAAGAAAAAATGAAAAAAGGAAAGGTGAAGAAACAAAAACAACTATTATCAGGGATTGGGTGAAGTGAAGAAAAGAAAAACACAGAAGTGGAAGCATATGATACCAAATAGAGATCATTAGTACTGCATGTGCTTCTTTTCTCTCACCACCCCCTTGGTATAAGGGAGTCGGTGAAGAGCATAGAGAAGAAGGAAAATGAGAAGACATGATAAAACGAAATGCATGGTCAGAAAATCACACCTGTGAATGTGAATGGGCTGAACTTAAGCATAAAATGTAGGAGGGCAACAAAATTCATAAAATAAAATTCAAAGTTCCATCAAAGTATTAATGGATGCAAGGTCCAGAATGAGACATATGTTTTAGACATGGAAAGGTGTAGTTTTGTTTCGCTTGGATAAAGTAATATGTATCTGCAAGAAAAGTGGCATATCTAGAAATGATTTTGATATTTTAAAAATATGTATCAATCACTTATACATCAATGAAGCACTTTAAAAACATGTCCCATGTTGCCAGTAAAAGAAGTTCAACTTCATGGCCTCCATGTACTTTGTGACTTGATGATTATTTAGAAAAGCCATCAAGCTCTTAAAAATATGTACATGGGGGGTAGGAGCCAAGATGGCGGAGTAGAAACAGCTCATCCAAGCCACTCTGCCCCCAGATTCCCCCCAAACTATGTAAAAGGGGACTCTGAACAACTTCTGGAGCCCCAGCACCCACAGAACAACACAGAGAAGCTAACTTCCTGCTGAGGACAGCCCAGCAGCCCTTCAGGAAGGACCAGTGCAGCAGTCTGGGAGCCAGCAGCACGCAGCGCGTAGAGCGCGGGGAGCCAAGCCAAGAGCCAAGGTTTTAGCCCCAGGGCGGCAGGGCCAGAAGCCGGCTGGAGGAACCCCAGAACACCAGCAGCTGTGGCGACTCCAGAATTATCAACATAGACATGCCTAGGACAAAGTGAGAGGTTAGTGTCCTATGGACTTTGGGACCAGTATTTGGGTAATGCGTCAGCTCCCTTCCCTGGGGGCTAGAAGCCACTGAGGAGACACGCCATTTTGTAGTTTTCAGAGGCAGCTCCAGATCCTGGTCTGCGAATTGTAGGGAGATACAGCAATCAGTCTTGGGGGGTAATTGCTCTTGCTTTAACCTCCCTGGATCTGGATTGTGATCTAGGGTGGAAGTCGTGGGCGGGTTTACAGCTTGCCAGAAACAGAAGTTGCCCCCCACACATTCAGGACGAAAATTCCTCTATCTGGCCTTAAAGCCATAGTGTGGCAACAAGCTCAAAAGTCAAGTAATTAAGTGGCAACATGCCAAGGCAAAGGAAACAGAAAAATGCAACCCTAGACTCCTATTTTGGGGGCATAGAGCGGGAAAAGGACTGTGAGGTCAGAAGTCCTGCTCCAAAAGCCCCAGGGGAAAACATGAGCGGGTTGCAGGCCATAGAGGACCTTAAGAAGGACTTTAAAAATCAAATAAGAGAAGTGGAGGAAAAATTGGAAAGAGAAATGAGAAGGATGCAGGAAAAGCATGAAATGAGGGTCAACAGCCTGACTGAGGAAAACAACACCTTAAAAAATAGACTAACTCAAATGGCAAAGGAGGCCCAAAGGGCAATGAGGAGAAGAATGCCTTAAAAAGTCGAATTTGCCAGATGGAAAAAGAATCTCAAAAGTTCACTGAGGAGATTCATTCCTTCAGAGTTAGACTGGAGCAAATGGAAGCTAATGACTTTATGAGAAATCAAGATTCTGTTAAGCAGATCCAAACAAATGAAAGATTAGAAGGCAATGTGAAATATCTCATGGGAAAAACCACTGACCTGGAAAATAGATCCAGGAGAGACAATTGAAAAATTATTGGACTACCTGAAAGCCATGATCAAAGAAAGAACCTAAAAATCACCCTTCAAGAAATTCTCAAGGAAAATTGCCCTGATGTTTTAGATCCAGAGGGCAAAATAGAGGTTGAAAGAATCCTCTGATCACCTCCTGAAAAAGACCCCAAAAATAAAACTCCCAGGAATATTATAGCCAGGTTCCAGAATCCCCAGATCAAGGAGAAAATACTACAAGCAGCCAGGAAGAAACAATTTCAATATTGTGGAAACACAATCAGAATAGCCCAGGACCTGGCAGCTTCTACACTGAGGGATCGAAGGGCATGGAATACGATATTCCAGAGGGCAAAAGAACTGGGAATGAACCCAAGGGTCACCTACCCAGAAAAACTGAGTATTTTGTTTCAGGTGAAAATATGGTCATTCAGTGGAATAGGGGACTTTCAAGCATTCTTGAGGAAAAAACCAGAATTGAATAGAAAATTTGACATCCAGATACAAGAAGTAAGAGATGCCTGAGAAGGTAATCAGGGAAAAGAAATCAAAAGGAACTTATCAAAGTTGAACTATTTACATCCCTATATGGAAAAACAATAAATGTGACTCAGGAAACCTTTCTCAGTATGAGAATAATGGAAGAAGGGTGTGTGGTCATATGAATACATATGTGAATGTGTGTGTATATGGTTACAGTTATATATGGATAGAGGGCATAGGTTGAATTTGTTGGGAAGGGAGAATACTCAAGGGATGAAATTATGAGGTGAGAGAGGAAAGTGGCAAGAGGAGATGGGGAGAGACAGGGTAGGGTAAACTATCTCATGTAGAAGAAGCAAGGGGAAGTGGTTGCAAGGGAGGAGGAGAATAGGAAGGCAAAAAAGGCAAAAACACATTCTCATTGAATTTGGTTCAGGGAGAGAATGACATACATACTAAATGGGATATCTCAAACTGCAGCAGAATAGGGGGAAGGGGGATGAGAGGAGGGATGATGGATGGGAGGGCATCCTTGTGGGGAGGGGAAGTTGGAAGTACCCACTATTGAAGAGAGACAGGATCATGAAGGGAATGGACCGGGTGGGGGGTGGGATGAGTGGGAGGGAATTATAAGCAGCCTTGTACAATATATCTACTATGATAATGTTTTGCATAGCTAGACATGTACAACATATAATGAATTATTTATCTCCCCAGAGGGAATGGGTGACAAGGGAGGAAGGAAATGGATCTGAAATTCGAGGTCTTAACATTAAATGTTTCAAATATATATATAAATACTATTATTAATACTCTTTTACTTATAATTGGGAGATAAGATGTGCAGGCATTGGGACACAAATATTCACCTTCCTCTAATGGAAAAGGCGAAGGGGGTATGGGAGAGAGCAGATCGGAGGAAGAGATATATTGTGGGACTGCTATTCTGGGAGGTTGGGTAGGGGAATAATGGGGAGAAAATGATTATAACTCAAAATCTGGAGGAAATGAATGATGTAAAAAATAAGTTAATAAAGCATTTGTTTAAAATAAAAAAAAGAATATGTACATAACCTCACAAGATTTCAAACTAAAAGGGACCTTGGAAAGCATCTTTTCTCATACCATTCCTCATCCTTATATATACAAAATACATATATACATACATATACAATATACACATTATACATATGAAAAAAGGTTATGTCATTTTCTCAAGATTAAATGGATTAGAGCTCAAGAGTTTGATCCTTAACTCTTCAAGCTCTCTATTTTATACAGATCTCTATTTTATGCAGTTCTCTGTTTTACTCATGCACACACACACACGCACATACACACACACACACACAAAACTAAATCTCTGTAAAGAAAACTACAGTGATAAATTATAGGCAGCAGAAAAAAATAAAAGTGAATGGCTTAGATTTCAAACAAAGAAATGTTATTGAGATAGAGGAAAGGTCTGGAAATAGTATGTCGATGCATTATCTTTCCTCAGAATTTTATAAAGAACTTGTGTGAAAGCATCTGTGTATGCTTAATTACACCATCAAATATTTCTTTAAATAAAAAAAAATAGTTATTGATGAGAAATATTTATTATACTAAAAGAAAATAATCTTATTTTAATGGATTATCTCAAAAAAAAATAGATGGGAAGCTTACCCAAGGACAACTCAGTCAATGGTACTAGGTAAAATTTTTGGTTTAGAAATATTTTCAGTCTCACTTGTTTTGCTCTTATGAGATTGCACCTGCACAGTCAGTGTGTGGGGAGGGGTGAGGAGAGAAAAATGGAGGGGAGAAGAAGCTAATGGTGGAAAAAGTAATATGATTATACAAAAAAGCAGTTTATTTACCACTGGGAAGAAACTTAACTGCTAGTGAATTTTGAGCACAGGGTTTAAAGTGGCCCCAGAAAAAGTACCCACTAACTTTATGTTAGTGTGATGAATACAATGTTACATTCTTAGACCCAATGGAGAAAAAATAAAGACTAAGAAATATGTCCCCTTTTCTTCACTACAAAGTAGTCTCAAATACAAAGACATGGTCACTTGATGAATTGAATGATAAAGTTTATGAAACCATGAGGTACAGTGAATCAGTTTACTCAAGGATTGAAAGGGTTTCCTTCCTGTGATCAATATTTTAATCTTTGAATGGAAAAGAAGACACTCACTCTCCTTAGGTGGATCATTTCTTGGGAGGGAATGATCTTAACTAGGTAAGAGTTAAATTTGGTTTCTATCTCAGTTCCAATTTACACACACACGCACATTTTCAGTTGAACTAAAAAGGAGATGTTTAATATACTTCCACAGAGTAAGTCATCGAGGATGATTCCTATATGAAAAACATGGGTGACGAGAATTAGCGATACCCTTGACAAAAAGAGGTATGTTAGGTGGAGTGGTAGGTATAAAGACAGATAGGTATAATGAGTTCAGTTTGGCTGCATTGAATTGGAGGCACTTGTATGGAATTTCAAGTGAAAATATTCACAAGACAGTTGAAGATAAGGTTCTTTTAACTCTATGTAAGATTGCATTATACTTATATGTCCTCTGTTTCTCTGAGGGTGGATAACTTCTTCCTTCATAAGTCTACAAAAACTTAAAAAAACAAAAACAAATAGAAGATTTATATTTGACCTGGCAATAATAGGGAACTATTGGAATTTACTGAGGCAGGGTGACATAGTCAGACACACACTTAAGGAAGATTACTTTGTTAACTGCATACAGATCCCCTATTTGAGTAGGGAAATATTTTAGGTAAGAAGACCAAACTAAAAGCTATTGCATAATTCCAGGCATGAGGTTATAAATCCGAATACCAGGGTGGTGGCAGTATCATAGGTGATAAGGGGGTCTATGCAAGAGATACAAAAGTAAAATTAATAATTCTTGGCAATAGATTGATTATCTTGGGGAGAGAAATAAGAAGTGGGGAATGATAACTTGGCTGCAAATCTGGGTGACTGAGAGAATGGTAATAGATTTGATAACAATAGGGAAGTTAGGAAGAGGTAAGGAGTAAGTAAGTAAGATTGGCATGTAGCAGTGAAGATCCATTCGAGATTGTGCAATACAAATCCATAGTGGACCCAATCAGCACAGTTGTATGAGCAATAATATAATGGCACTTTTATTTTTTCTTCAGAATAAATTGAACCTCCCAGCATTATCTTTGACAAAGAAGAAGGTGGAGTTGCAGGAATATTGTAGAACTGGTGAGTTGTGGCAAGAATGGAGTGGGACAAAGAAGCAGAAGATTTTTTACTGTAGGTATTAATTTAAATAAGATATTTCTGCTGATAATTCTCTGATAATTGCTTTTAATTTCTCTATCATTTGTCTTTTATGTTTTTGGCTGTGCTTATTAAGTGGAAGATTTAAAATTTAAAAGAATTGAGCACATAAGTTATCATTTCCTCATGGTCTTTTATTATTATAGTTTGCCTAAAAGCAGTATGGTGTGCCATAGTTATTAAAGAAATAGGAATAGAAGCCCTCTATGTCTCGATATCTTTCCCTTCTTTTAAGGCTTCCCTGACACCAACTCCATTTGTTAGTGCTCTCCTCTCTCTTCCACTTTCTTTCTTTTTTATTATGAAATCTAGTACAATGGAAGAGGAACGTTTGTCAAAAGGTATAAATTTCCCTTATTTTTGTGTAGTGGTAGTTTGTGTTATAATACCTGTTACAAAGGGTCTCTTCTGATGAGATATATACTCTGTCCCTGACTAAAGGATATGAGTGTCCAAGGTCACCATTTGGATCTTTGGTTCATACAGATATGTGGTTCTAGGTAAGCATGGCAGAAGACTAATGGCATATAAAAATGATTGGGGAGGGGGCCGAGTTAAGATGGCGGAGTAGAAACAGCTCTACCATGCAGCTCCAGCTCCCACAATTTCCAAATTCATGTAAGAGGGGAATCTAAACAACCTCTGGAGCTCCAGAACCCACAAAATGACACAGAGAAGCTAATCTCCCGCTGAGGACAGCCCTACAGCCCAGCAGGGAGTGGGCAGCACATCGCTCTGGGGGCTGGGCCCAGGCCTCCTTGAGTCAGAGGTTTTAGCCCCAGGGTGGCCTGACCAAGAGCCAGCTGGAGAGACTCCAGAACACCAGCAGCTGTGGCATTTCCAGAACTAACAACACATAGATGCCATGGACAAAGTGAGAGGTTAGTGCAGTATGGACTTTGGGACTCAGTTGGGAGAGCATGTCAGCCTCTTTCCCTGGGGGTGAGAAGCCTCTGAGAAGCTTCAACACAGCCATGGACACACATGGCAGCTTCAGTTCCTGGCCTGTGAATTGTAGGGGTATCTGGGGATCAGTGTTGGGGGTAATCCCTCTTGCTTTACCCTTCTTGGATCTGGATTGATGTCTGGGGTGGAGGTCTTGTGGTATGTGACCAACTTGCCAGAGCATGTGGAGGTTTCAGAGAGGCCACCCAACTAATACCTCTGGCAGTTGGGAGAACTCCAGCTTGGGGATGGAAGCTCCCCTGGCTGGTGGCAGAGTCCTACTGTGGCAACAAGCCCAAAAGTCAAGTAATTGAGTGGCAACATGCCCAGGCAAAGGAAACAAAATAAACAGAAAAATTCAACATTAGACTCCTATTTTGGGGACAAAGAGGATCAAAGCATGGCACAGGAGGAGGACTGGGAGGTCAGAACTCCTGCACCAAAAGGCCCAAATGAAAACATGAGCTGGTTATAGGCCAGAGAGGACCTTAAGAAGCATTTTGAAAATCAAATAAGAGAAGTGGAGAAAATATTGGAAAGAGAAATGAAAATGATGCAAGAAAAGTATGAAATGAGAGTCAACAGCCTTAATGAGGAAAATAACGCCCTAAAAATAGACTAGCTCAAATAGCAAAAGAGGCTGAAAATGGCAATGAGGAGAGGAATGCCTTAAAAAGCCAAATTTACCAGATGGAAAAAGAATCTCAAAGGCTCACTGAGGAGAATCTTTCCTTCGGATTTAGAATAGACCAAAGGGAAGCTAGTGCTGTTAAACAGATAAAAATAAATGAAAGAATAGAAGGCAATGTGAAATATCTCATGGGAAAAACCACTGACCTGGAAAATAGATCCAGAAGAGATAATTTAAAAATTATTGGACTACCTGAAAACCATGATCAAAGGAAGAACCTAGAAATCATCCTTCAAGAAATTCTCAAGGAAAATTGCCCTGATGTTTTAGATCCAGAGGGCAAAATAGAGGTTGAAAGAATCCACAGATCACCTCATGAAAAAGTTCCCCAAAAGAAAACTCCTAGGAATATTATAGCCATGTTCCAGAATTCCCAGATCAAGGAGAGAATATTACAAGCAGCCAGGAAGAAACAATTTGAATACTATGGAAATGCAATCAGGATAGCACAGGATCTGGCAGCTTCTACACTGAGGTATTGAAGGGCTTGGAGTATGATATTCTGGAGGGCAAAGGACCTGGTATTAAAACCAAGAATCACCTACCCAGCAAAACTGAGTATCATGTTTCAGGGGAAAATATGGTCATTCAGTGGAATAGAGGACTTTCAAGCATTATTGATGAAAAAATCAGAGTTGAATAGAAAATTTGAGATTCAGATACAACAAGCAAGAGATGCTTGAGAAGGTAAACAGGGAAAAGAAATCATAATGTGCTTATCAAAGTTGAACTATATACATTCCTACATGGAAAAACAATAACGGTAACTGATGAAACTTTTCTCAGTATGAAAATAGTTGAAGAAGGGTATATGGGCATATGAATACATATGTGAATGTGTGTATATATGTTTCCAGTTGTACATAGATAAAGGACACAGGTTGAATTTAATAGGAAGGAATGATACTTAAAAGGTGAAATTAAGAGATGAGAGAGGAATATAACAAGAGGAGATGGGGAGAGACAGAATGTGGTAAACTCTCTCACAGAGAAGAGGCAAGGGAAAATGGTTACAAGGGAGGGGAAAAACAGGAAGGTAAAAAGGCAAAACCTTATTCTCATTGAATTTGGATAAGGGAGAGAATGACATACATACTAAATAGGATATCTCACCCTACATGAGAGTAGGGGATAAGGGGATGAGAGGGGGGGATGATGGAAGGGAGGGCTGGAGGGAAGGGGGGAATGGAAGTTGGAAGCACCCACTTGTGAAAAGGGATCCCAAAGTAGGTAATAGACCAAGTGGGAGGTGGGATAGGAGGGAGGCAAATATAGTCAGTCTTTTATAATATATCTACTATGGTAATGTTTTGCATAGCTACACATGCACAACATATACTGAATTGCTTATCTTCCTAGTAAGGGTGGGTGACAAGGGAGGCAGGGAATGAATCTGGAATTCAAAGTTTTAAAATCAAATGTGTAAAAATTCATAAATATTATTATTAATACTATTTTACATATAATTGGGAAATAAGATGTACAGCCTTTGGGGCACAGAGATTCACCTTGCCCTACTGGGAGAGTTATGGAGGGTATGGGAGAAGATATGGGAGAGAGCAGATTCGATGAGGGGATATCCTATGGGACTGATATTCTGGGGTGGGGGATAGGGAAAAATGGGGGAAAAGGTTGTAACTCAAAATCTGGCAGAAATGAATGATGTAAACCACAATTTAATAAAGCATTTGGGAAAAAAATAGAAGTGAAACTTGGGAAACAATTCTTACTCTGGAGAGAGGTCTATGGTATCCAGGCACCATGAACATCAAGGCTCTGGTGCCAAATGGAGATGCAGAAGAAGAGTGAAGCAAGGTCTTTCTAAGGGAGGGGGCTGAAAGGGAGCAGAGAGACCCACAGATGTAAAGGCACCAAGTAAATAGAGATCTGAAAAGAGGTCCACTCATCCATGCAACTTATTTGGGACCCATGTTCCCCCAGGAGCTCCAAACAGAAATGTGCAAGGAAAGAAGCTCTATAACCAGATGAAGACATGAAAAGAAAGAAATATGAGTGTAATAGGAAAATGCCATGTCAAAGGGCAACCAAGACGTATTCTTTTACTGGTCCTGAGCTATGAGGATTATGTAGGTACCAAGGGAAGGTGGAACCTATCAAGGAAGGGCAGCTATAATTTATACTATAACAACAACCTTATAAAAACAAATCAACATGAAGACCAGCCATGATTCCAAAGGACTGATGGTAAAACAGGCTACCTATCTCTTGATACGCAGATGTTGGACTTAGTGTACAAAATGAGATGTATATTCTAGATATGGCTAATGAAGGACTCTATTTTGTTTAACTATAAAAAAATGATTGGTAATTGAATCAGGATGATCCACCATCTTGGTTGTCCAAATAAGGAAAGGAATTCCTCTCTCTTTCAAGGTAGACTTAGTAACAGGTTGGGGTAGGGTTGGGGAGGAGAGGTCAGGTGAGACATAGCCAATGCCAGTTCTCCCTTGGACTTTACACAAAACAAAGAGGAAAGGAAAAAGTATGCTTGCCTATATGAGCCTGAGACTGTATGTACCTCAAGTTCCTGGATCCCATTTTTTTCAATGTGTATCTTTCCTTGAGGACAGTTGTCCAAACAATGACCTTGGGATGGATTTGTCTAGAGTTGGCAGCTTCCTTGACAGCTTGAGAGGTCTGCAGTTGTTGATTCTGGTGCTGATTATCCAATCAAATGTGTTTCCAGTGATTATAATCTTTTTTTAAAGTAGAAGATAAACGCCAAAAGCAAGCCATGAAATTCACCAGAAGATACTGACCTTGAGTTGCTGCTCAAGACAGGACACATCTGAAGTGAATGTGGATCTACTCAGCAACTCTACAAGCTTGCTGAGAGTCTTTTATGACACCAATAGCAACAAAAACAAAAATTTAAAAACCACTACCACCGTCATCATATTGGCTAACTTTTATATAATGCCTACTATGTGCTGGGCACTGTTCTAAGCACTGTACAATTATTATTTAATTTGATTCTCACAAAAACCCTGGGAGGCAGGTGCTATTATTATTTCCATGTTACAGATAAGGAAACTGAAGTAGACTGACATTAAATAACTTTCCCAGGGTCACACAGCTAGCAAGTGTCTAAGGCCAAATTTGAATTCAGGTCTTCCTGCCTTTAAGCCCAGAGATTTAGCCACTGCACTACCTAACTGAACCACTTAGCTCCCACCTCCAGAACAAGTATAATAGGAGTAATGCATTGCTATTGCAATGTTCTTATGTATTTGTCAACAGATGTTTGTGAATTTTCTGTGTTTTAAGCATTGCTTTTGTAATGAGAGAAATAAGTTGCTATCCTATACCTGGTACTTATAAGGATCACATACTGGCAGCAACACTCCCAAGGCTGCCTGAACCAAATTAAAATGTAATTGGGAAATAGTTCACAGAAGAAAAAGAAATACAATAAAATATAAATAACATTACATTTTAAAATTAAGTCAATATGCTGCCCACAGGGATACTTATTATGGATTAGTGAACCCCATCTCTTTGAATTTGACAACACTGCTTTGCACATTAGACCACACCTGGTATTTCATTGCTATAGGGTACTCCTAGTCCAGATAAGTGACTACTTTGAAACTTATTATCTTAGAGAATTGTTTGAGGCATTCTCAGTTTACATGACTTTTCCAAAATCATGCACCATTTATGTGTGAGGCAAGAACCCAAATATTTCTGACTCCAGCGCTAAATCTCCATCCACTAGAACACATTTTTTTCTAACTGTGTACATTACAAATGTTTATAAAGTGCTTCTCTTCTTACTAAAGAGACATATATTTAACATTTGAACAGTCATATACTCTTATGACATTGAAGTTGGAGGTTGTGACCTAACTTGGTTTTCCATTATAATTTACTCATAGGAAATCTATTTATTTTTCATTCCACTAGGTTTCAGAAACAATTCACTTCTATTCACTTCTTTCCATGCAGTACCTATTTCATTACCATGGTGATACATTTTTGTCCTTAATATGTCCCAAAACAACTAGAGTGGAGGTGTGGGCTGTGTTTACAGGCATATTGTATTTGATCATTTTGACTGAACTGAATAGTTGCTAGCTGCTTAGTAATGCGTTGAGTCAGTCAAAGCAGTCAGATCTGTTGTTTATATGGAAAAATTGTAATCTCTAAATTGAAGTGGTTGAAACTGTAAAACAGTGAGATGTATGGGCCTAAAAATACAGAGGGGTATCACAATTCATCATTTGCTCTAAAGAGCTCACCCTGAAATTTTATCTATTTAGTAGTGAGAACCTAAACCTGAGAACAAATTTAAATGAACAGTTCATATTTTTAAATTTTTCTTTTAGCAGCTATGTAATTGTGTCAATAAAGTATTCAATTAGTCATCTATATCTGGAGTCCTAAAAGCAGAGAGGAAGTAGAAGATGCATCCTAGCAACATTTTTCTAACCCACAGCAGAGCAAAGAGCAATTCCTTGTTTTCCTAGCAGTTTTTTAAGCTCTTAAATAAAAAACATTACTAGGACATTTATACATTAAGTTTGTTATCCTATCACAGGATGGCCAGTTATTCTATTTGTCTTTCTATTCCTATCCCAGACAATTTCTAAAAATACTTAAAATATATTGGCCCATGTGATTTTTCAGAGTTCAAAATGAGCACTTGGCCCCTTCCATAGCAAAATTTTAGGAAGAGAAGCAACTTTTCAAATTATAAACTAAAACATATTCACAGTGAGAATATAGGATGAAAGCCCAGTGTCTTGCACATGATAATAGTTTAATTTTTTTTAAATTACAGGCCATGTCACTTACACCACCCCAACACAGCATCTTAAAGAGTACACAATGGACTTGAAAGGAAGTAAATATATACATGCCAGGCACTATGCTAAGCACTTTCCAAATATTTTTTCATCAGATCCTCATGTGAGAAATGAATATTTATCTCATATTTAATAAGTAATAATTGCATCAGGACCAAGGTTTTTCCTCTTTTCTACTTCTGTATCCAGACATCAACCAGTGTGGGGAATCTCTTGGAGATTTACCCAGGCCACGATCTGATCAGACAGTAAAAGAAATTCTAGGTATGAACTAATGGGTATATTCTTGCTTATTGTGTTTGCTCTGAGAGGACTGGGAAAAAATTGATTCTTCCTATTATCAAGACAAGTATTATAGAAAAATGATGTCTCTTTGACCAAGATTTGAGAGACCTAAGTTAAGTACCCCAAGACCTTCATTTTAATACCTGCCTTTGTGTTAACCAAACTGAGTAGATTGCTGCCCTTCAGGAACATCTCCTCTTTAAAGAGCATATAAACTGTGACCTTACCACTATTAGGGGTTTTTGGTTTAAGAGAGATGGCTAAATGACCATTCTTTTCATTAATGACTTGCTGGGTTTATTAATAAAATGATAAATTACCCAGAAACTATTATTATATAAATTAAATGTCTTCTACTGAAGAAGAATAAATAGCTTAATACAAGAAGCAAAAATAACCCAACAACTTACTCAACTCAGTAATTTAATAAACTCAGAATTTTAGAATAAACTCAGAAATTTAGTTCCATAAGGTTTTGAGTTTTAAATTTTCTTCTGCTTCCTGCCTTCCTCCCTCCCCAAGATGGCGTGCAATCTGATATTGGCTCTATATATACTTTCATATTAAACATTTTCACATTACTCATAGTGCATAGAGGAATTATAATGAGTGGGAGAGAGCATAAGAAAGAAAATTCAAAACAAAACAAAATAAAAAAGAGAGCAAATAGGATGCTTCCTCTGCATTCAGACACCAAAGTTTTTTCTCTGAATGTGGATAACATTTTACATACCGAGTGTTTTGGAGTTGTTACTGTGTACAATCTTCTCCTGCTTCTGCTCACTTCACTCAGTATCAGTTCATTTAAGTCTTTACAGGGCTTTTGGAAATCTGCCTGCCCATCATTTCTTATAGCACAATGGTTTTCCATTGTATTCATATACCACAGCTTGTTCAGCCATTCCCCAATTGATGGGCATCCTATCAGTTTCCAATTCTTTGCCACCACAAAAAGAACTAATATAAGTATTTTTGTATATGTGGGTCCTTTCCCCATTTTTATGATCTCTTTGGGACACAGTCATAGAAGTGGTATTGCTGGGTCAAAGGGCATGTACATTTTTATGGTCTTTTGGGCATAGTTCCAAATTGCTCTCAAGAATGATTGGATAAGTTCACAACTCCACCAGCAACACATTACCATTCCTATTTTTCCACATTTTCTCCAACATTTATCATTTTCCTATTTTGTCATGTTAACCACTCTGATAGATATGATGTGGTACCTCACAGACTTTTTTATTTGCATTTCTCTAATCAAATGTGACAGAGTGTTTTTTCATATAACTGTTTTAGCTTTTTCTTTCTCTAAAAACTACCTGTTGATATCCTTTGACCATTTATGAATTGGGAAATGACTTGTATTCAAATGTATATTTGATTCAGTTCTCTATATATTTTAGCAATGAGACATTTATTAGAGACACTGGTTGTAAAAATTCTTTCCCAGCTTTCTGTTTCTCTCCTAATCTTGGTTGCACTGGCTTTGTTTGTGCAAAAACTTTTCAATTTAATGTACTCAAAATCATTCATTTTGCATTTCATAATGCTCTCTATCTCTTGTTTGGTCATAAATTCCTCCATAATATCAGCCTTCATATCTAAATTGTGTACCCATTTTGACTTTTTCTTGGTATCTAGTGATAGGTATTGCTCTTAGCCTAGTTTCTGCCATATATTTTCCAGTTTTCAATTAAACATTAAGTTCTTGTTCTAGAAGTTGGAGTCCTTGGGTTTATCAAACAGCAGATTATTATAGTCATTGACTACTGTGTCTTATGTACTGTAAATCCAAGTATGAGCAGCTTTCCAGAGTACTGTTGCTGTAAGTGGCTTTAAGGTTCTGATCACATAATATAGTGAACTCTATTTATTCAGCAGTAAACTAAAGCAAAACATTCACAGAAACCAAAGTACAGCATTCATAATGATATAACATAACAACTTATCACTAAAGTGGCCATATAGTTTTAAACAAAATATATCATTCAGTAAGTCCTTAATTCAATCATCCTTAAGGAGCAATCCTCTTAAGGGATGCAAAGTACAAAGGTCTCCTGGCCCTAGGTCACATTATCTTAGTCTCTCAGTCAAAAAGTCTTCTTTCTTCTTGACTAGAGATTAGTTTCCAACCATCTATAACTCAGTCTTCCTTAAGGAGTATAAGGTACAAAGTACAAAGTTCTCCCATGCCTAGATCTCAGTAAATCATGATCCTGTCAGTCAGCACTAAGTACCCAAGGAGAGGTCTTTTCATCTGGTTCAAGGCTGGCTCCCAGATTCCATTGTTCCTTTTCCATAGTCCAAGCTTTTGCCTTAATTCAACCAATCATTGATTCACAGATAGGCAGCTCTCAGCTCCTCATCCATCTCCTTGTCCAGTCCCTTGTCCAGTTCCCATTACATATTGAAGCTCACAGTGTCCAGTCTACTTTCATAGTTGCTATTTCTGGGAAGACAAAGCTTAACAGAGCCAAAACAACATCCATTCACATTGCCTGCACCATCATCAATTCACTATCTGCCTGTGAAAATAACACAGACCCACAAACAAGGTCCAAGAAGTCAACACAAATCATCAGCATAGGCCCAGGACCTCCAAAACCCTCCTCCAGGACTTATGTAAACAGACAACAAGAAAATACTCTTCCAGGGCCTCAAGTAAGGGTCTGTGCTTTGTGTACAAAGTATCACAAACACAAATCAAGACAGATAGAACAGACATACATCATTAGCATTTCTCTATATTACTAATAAAGCCCAACAGCAAGAGATAGGAAGAGAAATTTCATTTAAAGTTATTGTAAACATTATAAAATATTTGGGAGTCTCCCTGCCAAAACAAACCCAGGAATTATATCAACAAAATTATAAAACACTTTACACACAAAGTCAGATATAAATACGTGGAAAAAATCAGTTGCTTATGGGTGTTCTCTTAAGTTCTTCTCAGTCCTAGCTTGTGTTCCTCATTTTATATCATCAGTTCCTTCCTTTTCCACTGACCTCTTACGTCCTTCTTATTCCTGTCTTTGTAAAGTCCCTCCCACTGTGGGATTCACAGGTTCTGTTTCTTAACAAAGACTTGATATAATCAAGGGCAAAGCTCAAAAAAACTTGAACTAAAACAATGTGCTAACTAATTAAATAACTGAAACAAGGTTTAAAGTATTCATTTGCTTGCCATTACATGTACCTAGTTTATTCCATTGACACATTGCTCTATTTCTTAGCCAGTAGCAAGCAACTTTTATGATTGCTGCTTTATAACACAATTTAAGATCTGGTAGAGCTTGGCCACCTTCCCTTGCATTTCTTTAAATTAATTTCCATGATATTCTGGATCTTTCTGATATTATGAATCTTCTTCCAGGTGAATTTTGCTATTATTTTTTCTCATTCTATAAAATGTTTTTGGTAGTTGAATTGGTATGGCACTGAATGAGTAAATTAATTTAGGTAGAACTGTCAGTTTTATTATATTAGCTCAGCCTACCCATAAACAACTGATTTTTTTTCCCAAAGTATATTTATATCTTACTTTGTGTATAAGTGTTTTATAATTGTGTTGATATAATTCTGGGGGTTATTTTGGCAAGTAGACTCCCAAATATTTTATAATGTTTACAGTAACTTTAAATGGAATTTCTCTTTCTATCTCTTGCTATTGGGCTTTATTAGTAATGTAGAGAAATGTCAATGGTGTATGTGGATTTATTTTATATCCTGTAATTTGGTAAGGTTATTTATTATTTCAAGAAGTATTATACTTGATTCTCGATGATTCCCTAAGTATTTTTTCTTCTCCTATAGCTAAAGCTAACATTTCTAGTGCAATATTGAATAACTGTGGTGATAATGGACATCCTTGTTTTGCCCCTGATCTTATTGGAAATGCTTCTAGCTTATTCCCATTGCATGTAATGTTGATAGTTTTAGATAAATGCTATCTATCATTTTAAGAAGGCTCCATTTATTCCTATGTTCTCTATTGTTTTTAATAGGAATGGGTATTGTATTTTGTAAAAAGCTTTCCTTCCTCTATTAAGCTAATCATATGATTTCTCTTAATTTTGTTGTTGATACAGTTAATTATGGTGATAGTTTTCCTAATACTGATCCAGTCCTGCATTGCTTTTATAAATCCTACTTGGTCATAGCGTATTATTCTTGATATATGTTGCTGTAATTGCTTTGTGATTATTTATTTAACATTGCTGCATCTATATTCATTAGTGAGATTATTCTATAATTTTCTTTCTCTGTTTTGCTTCTTCCCAGTTTAGGTATCAACACCATATTTGTATCATAAAAAGAATTTGGCATTTTTCTTTCTAGTCCCATTTATTTTTCTCTACAGGTTTACCATATCTAACTTTTATAAAATCCTATTCATGTCCTTAAATACTTCCTTGTTTATTTTGTTGTTAGATTTATCTAGTCCTGAGAGGGGGAGGTTGAGGTCCCCTGCTAGTATAGTTTTGCAGTCTATTTCTTCATGTAGCTCACCATACCTCTTTACATATTTGGATGCTATGTCACGTGGTACATATGTGTTTAAGTAATATTATTTCATTGCCTATGGTCGTTTTTTAGCAGGATGTAGTTTCCTTCCTTATTTCTTTTCATTAGACCTATTTTTGATTTTGCTTTGTCTGAGATCAGGATTGCTACCCTTAAATGTTAGATGTTACTTCTAGGGTTTTTCCTGGGGTGATATTTTCTGAGTTTTAGAGGTCAATAAGAGTTAGTAAGAGCAACTTACTTCTTACTCCACCATATTGGCTCAAAGAGGTCCAACTCAGAAATTTAAATGGGACCAGATAGTAATAAAAAACTCTATGAAACAACAGGACATAGAAGAACAAAATCTAGAGATTGGAAAAAATATCAGAAAATGATAAGCTATCTCCTATTAAAGAACAACTGACCTGGAAAAAACAAGTCGAGAAGAGATCATCTAAAAATCCTCAGATTAATGGAAAATCTCAACCATAAAAAATTTTAGATATAGCTACATCCTGTTTGGTATGAATAATGAATCCTCTGAAGTGGACATATTGTTTTAATTCATATTGTATATTTCCATTGGTCTGGAAACAATTACCATATTTTAGATAATTTTAACTTTAAATAGTGAAAATTTGAATACATATAACCATGTCAGGGGATTCATTACTCATTCTGGTCAGCCCTAATTACAGCATATTTCAAGAGCTCATGAATAAAAATTGTCCCGATCAAGGGCAGCTAGGTGGCGTAGTGAATAGAGGACCAGTCCTGGAGTCAGGAGGACCTCAGTTCAAATCTGGCTTCACTTACTAACTATGTGACCTTGAGCAAGGTGTTTAACACCAACTATCTTGCCTTCCCCCCTCAAAAAAAGAAAAGAAAGAAAAAGTTCACCAGACCTATTAGAACAAGAGGGAATAGAAAGAATCTTCTGATAATATTCAGAAACCCCAAAATAAAAATATCCAAGAATATCAAAATTAAATTTTAGAGCTTCCAGATCAAAGGAAAAATGCTGTCAGCAGCCTTAGAAATAAAAAATTCAAATATACCAAGGAGGCATAATCAGGATCACACAAGATATGACTACTTGCACTATAAGCAAGGAATATGACATTCTAGATGGCAAAGCATAAAAGTTTACAACCAAGAATAATTTATTACACAAAACTGAGTATGATCCTATAAAGGAAAAGATGGATCTTAGAGTAAATATAGAACATTCAAATATTCCTAGTGAATTGACCCAAGGTTAGCAGATATTTTGAAATGCAAACTTGGGAGTCATTATGCCATAGAAAAACAAATATAATATATCCAAGCAATTAGATGGAACTATATGATGAAAGGAATGAAATAAGCATTTATTAAGCATTTACTATGTTCCAGACACTATGCTAAGTGCTTTACAAATATCTCATTAGATTCTAACATCAACTTTGGGAGATAGGTTCTATTACTATCCCCATTTCATAGTTAAGGAATTTAAAGAAGATAAAGATTTAGTGACTTGTCTATAATTAGACAGCTAGAAATTGTCTAAAGTTGGATTTAAAATCAAGTCTTCCTTACTCCATGCCCAGCATTCTACCTACCATACCACAAATCTGGCTGGTCAATGGATTTTTCTTTCTTGACTGGATATTCATTTTATGGATTATATTTTCCTTATTATATCGGTAGAAGAAAGAAGCTAGCAATAGGGTCACTAAAAAAGAAGAAAAGAAAGGAGAGTCATTAAAACATTAAAAAATTAAACTAAATTATTTTATTTTCAGTTCCAAATTTTTTCACTTTCTTTCTCTTGCCCATTGAGAAGGCAAGAAAAACTAAGTCCATTACAAATTATACATATATATATATATACACAAAATCATTCAAGTTAGCCATGTCAAAAAAGATGGAAAAGAATATATGCTTCGATTTGTACTCTGATTCCATCTCTTCTCTATCTGTAGGTGGGTATTATGTTTCATCATGAGTCCTTCAGAATTGTGACTGCTCATTCTGTTCATCAGAGTTCCTAAGTATTTAAGATTTGGTTGTACTTAAAATATCATCATCATCATCATCATCATCATCATCATCATCATCATCATCATCATCATTATTGTATAGATTGTTTACCTTATTCTGCTCACTCTACTCTGCATCAGCTGACTTCATTTCTTACATCACAATAACATTTTTTTCACATTCATATACCATATCTTGTCCAGTCAATCCTCAATTGACCAATATCCCCTTATTTTCTGATTATTTTCTACCACAAAAAAGCTGCTGTGAGTAGTTTTGTGCAAATGGATCCTTTTCATCCTTCTTATATCTCTCCAGAGTATTGACCTACAAGCAATATCACTGGGTCAAAGACAGCATAGTTCCAATCCACTTTCCAGAATGGTTGGACCAGTTCATTGCTCCACTGAAAGCATATTAAAGAATCTGTTTTCCTACACCCTCTCCAGAATTTGTCATATTCCTTTTTTTGTCAACTTACCTAATTTGATGAATTTTAGTTGGCACCTCAGAATTATTTTAATTTTTTAAAGTAAATTATTAGTTATTTATATTATTTTTCATGTCTATTGATAGTTTGGAATTCTTCCTTTCAAAATCACTTATTCATGTTCTTTGTCCACTTGAGAAATAGAGAAATTTGAGAAATCGCTCCTATTATTATAAATTTGACTTAGTTCTCTAGAAACAAGAACGTCATCAGATAAAACTGATGTAAAATTTTCCCCCGATTTCCTGCTTCTTCCTTCTTCTCTTATTTGAGCTGCATTGTTTCTGTTTGTTAGAAAAATCTTTCAAAAATGTTCAATAATAAAAATTGTCCATTTTGCCTCCTAAGAGCCCCTCTTTCTCTTGTTTTCTCATGCAATTATTTTTCTATACAAAGATCTAACATTTATTTTTTTTCTACACTCCTCTAAACTGTTTATGACACCACGTTTAATGTCTAAATAAAGTCTTCATTTAGATCTTATCTGAATGTATGATGTGAAATATTGGTCTGGTTTCTCCCAGACTCCTTTGAGTCTTCCAAGCAATGATTATTGAATTATATATTTTTGACACAGTAGCTGGGATCTTTAGGTTTATTAAACACTGAGTTACTGTGCTAATTTGTTTCTACATATTGTGTACTAATCTATCCTACTGATCAACCTGTCTATCACCCAGTAGCAAATTATTTTGACAATTAAGACTTTGTTTGAGTATAGTTTGAGATCAGGTACTGTTAGGCTCCCTTCTTTTCCATGTTTTATTTTTCATTGATTCTTTTGTTATTCTTGACCTTTTGCAGGAAAGGTGTTTTTTCAGATGAATTTTTCTATTATTTTTTCTAGTTCTTCAAAAATCATTTGGTAGTTTTGCATAATATTGAATAACTAAATTAATTTAGAATGTATTGTCATTTTTCTTATATTGACTCAGCCTACCCGAGTAGTTAATATTTCTCCAATTATTCAGAACTGCCTTTATTTGAATAAGCAATGTTTTGTCATAGTGTTCATAAATTTCCTCTGAATGTGTTCTCCCAAGTATATTATAATGTCTGTAATTATTTTAAATGGAATTTTCCATTTTATTTCTTCCTGCTGAATTTTGTTGGTAACATAAAGAAATGCAGGTGATTTTATGGATTTATTTCATACCAAGAACTTGGTTCAACTTTTTAATTCTTTTGATTAATATTTTAATTAATGCTCTAGGGTTCTCTTATCAAACCATTGTATCATTTGTAACAAGTTTTGTTTCTTCACTGCCTATATTTATTCCTTTCATTTCCTTTTCTTCTCTTATATAGTTCTATAACTCACATTTGTAATATAAGATTAGTAGTAATGGTGATAATGGACATTTTTAATTCACTACCGATCTTATTGTAAAGGTCACTAGTTTGTTCCCATTACAGATAATGTTAGTTCTTGTTTTTAGATATTTATCATTTTAAGGAAAACTTGATTTATTCTTATGCTTTCTAGTGTTTTTTTTTTTATTTTTAACATACCTTTTAAAAATTTTGAGTTCCACAGATTCTCCCTCAACTACCTCAACCACTGAGAAGGAAAACAATATGACATAAGTTATACATATGAAATCTTGGAAAATATATTTCCATATTAGTCATATTTCAAAAAAGATAATTAAAATAGAAATAAGAAAATTATACTTCAATTTGCACTCAGAGTTTATCAGTTCTCTCTCTGGAGGTAGACAGCATTTTTCATCAAGTCCTTCAGAACTGTATTTGATCATTGTATTGATCAGAATTACTAAGACTTTCACAGTTGATCATCATTAGAATATTGTGGTTCCTGTGTATAATGACCTCCTGGTTGTGTTCACTTTATTTTGCATCAGTTCAAAGAAGTTTTCCCATGTTTTTTTCTGAAACTGTCTCCTTCATCATTTCTTATAGCACAAGTTTTCCATCACAATCATATTCTGCAACATGTTTAGGAATTCCTCAGTTGATTGGCATCATCTAAATTTCTAATTCTTTTCCACCACAAAAAGATTTATTATAAATTGTTTTGTACACATGGTACCTTTTTATTTGCTATATCTCAGGCACAGATTTTATAGTAGTATTGCTGGGTCAAAGGGTTCATACAATTGTGTAGTCCTTTGGGCATAGATCCAAATTGTTGTCCGTAATCATTGAACCAGTTCACCATTCTGCCAGCTTGTTAGCTCATACCTATTTTCCTACATCCTCTCCAGCATTTGTCATTTGTTATAGCTATGAGGTGGTGCATTTGAACTTTTGAATTTGAATTTTTCTAATCAATAGTAATTTGGAGCATTTTTTTCATATGACTATAGATAGCTTTGGTTTCTTCTTCTTGAAAGCATCCTGTTTGTATACTTTAACCATTTATCAATTAGCAAATTGCTAATATTTTTATAAACTTAAAACAGTTTTCTATATATTTGAGAAATTAAGCCTTTATCAGAGAAACGATATAATTTTTTAATATTTATCATTTATAACACCTTTTCTTTCATAGTTTCCCTGATTATCTTTTAACTGGGTCTATTTTTTCTTTTGTTTTGTCTGAGATCGTTATTTGCTATGCTTGCCTTTTTTACTTTATATGAACATAATATATTTTACTCCAAACTCTTATTTTAACTCTATAAGTGTATTTCTTTTTCAAGTGTTTCTCTAGTAAACAACATATTGTTAAAGTCTGATTGCTAATGTACTCTACTATCTAGTTCCATTTTATAGGTGAGTTTATTCCATTCACATTCACAGTTATGATTATTGTATATTTCCCCCATCCTACTTTTTCATCTACTTATCCTTTTTTCTCTCTTTTTATCCTGTACCTCCATAAAACTGATTTGCTTCTGAGCACTGCCTGTCTTGCTACATCTCCCCTTTGTTATGTCCCTCTTTTTCTTATCCCCTTTCCCTCTTACTTTCCTGTTGAGTAAGTTAGATTTCTATACCCAACTGAGTGTGTGTATACATATATATGTACTTTTATCTTTTTTTAAAAGCAATTGGGGTTAAGTAACTTGCTCAAGGTTACATAGCTAGTCATTATTTTATGTGTGGGTGTTCATTTTCTGAGGCCGGATTCGACCTTGGGTCATCCCAACTCCTAGGCCAGTGCTCTTACTCACTGCACCACCTAGCCGCCCCTTTTCTCTTTAGACCAATTTAAATGGGGGTGAGATTCAAGCATTACCCACCACCATTTTATTCTTCACTGTAAAAGCTCTTTCTTGAATGCTTCATTTTACCCATTCTTACTCTCTGCTTCCCCAATACATCCCTCTTTCTCACCCCTTCACTTTTTATGTTTATAAATGGCATTTTATTTTTCCCCAATTATATATCAAGAAAATTTTCAGCATTCATTTTTATGAGTTTTATTTCCAAAAATTTTTCCCTTTTTCCCTCTCCTCCTCTCTTCTGAAAATGGTAGGCAGTTTGATATAGTTTATACTTATGATATCATGTAAAACATATTTCCATATTTGTCACAGTTGTGGAAGTAGAAAGAGATCAAAATGAAATAAAATCATGAGTGAATAAAGCGAAAAATATTATTCAATCTTCATTCACAGTTCATCATTTCTTTATGTAGATACAGATACTACTTTCTTTCATGAGTCCTTTGCACTTGTCTCGTATCATTGTATTGCTGAGAACAACTATGGATCATTCATAGTTCATCATCACACAATATTGCTGATCCTGTGTGCACTATTTTGCTGGCTTTGTTCATTTCACTTTGCATGAGTTTGTACAAGTCCTTCCAGCTTTTTCTGAAATATGCTTGTTCATCATTTCTCATTGCACAATATTATTCCATTACATTCATATGCAATATCTTGTTCAGTCCTTCCCCAATTGATAAGCATCCTCTCAATTTCTAATATTTTGCCACCATGAAAAGGGCTGATATAAATATATTTGTACATGTAGGTCCTTTCTCCTTTTTATGATCTCTTTAGGATACAGACCTAGTAGTGGTTTTGCTGGATCAAAGGGCATGCACAGTTTGGTTGCCCTTGGGGCATTGTTCCCAATTGCTCTCCAAAATAGTTGGATCAGTTCACAACTCCATCAGCAGTGCATCAGTGTTCCAATTTTCTCACATCCTCTCCAACTTGTATCATTTTCCTTTTTTGTCACATTAGCCAATTTGATTGGTAAGAAGTGGTATCTCAGAGTTGTTTTAATTTTCATTTCTCTAATCAAAAGTTATTCAGAACACTTGTTCATATACCTATAGATACCTTTTATTTCTTCACCCGAAAACTGCCTATTAGTAGTTTGATCATTTATCAATTGAGGAATGGCTTATATTCTCATAAGTTTGACTCAGTTTCCTATGTATTTAAGAAATGGGACCTTTATCAGAGACATTTGCTATAAAGATTGGTTTCCAGCTTTCTGCTTTCCTTCAAAAATTGGTTACATTGGTTTTGTTTGTACAAAAGCTATTTAATTTAATTTGATCAAAATTATCTACCTTTATTATTTTACATATTGTAATACTTTCTATGTCTTTTTTGGTTATGAATACTTCCCTTCCACATAGAACTGAGAGGTAGACAGTTTCTTGCTCTTCTAATTAGATTGCTTCATTATCTGCGGTACCTTTTAGCAAGATGCAGTTTCCTTCCTTATCTCTTTTAGTTAGGTCCATTTTTGTTTTTGTTTTGTCTAAGATCAGGATTGTTACTCCACTTTTTGTTTAAACTTCAGCTGAAGCATAATAGATTCTGCTCCAGCTCCTTACCTTTATTTTGTGTGTGTCTCTCTGCTTCAAGTGTGTTTCTTGTAAGTAACATACAAAAGGATTCTAGTTTTTGATACACTCTGCTATTTGCTTCCTTTTTATGGGAGAGTTCATCCCATTCACATTCATAGTAATGATTGTAATCTGTGTAGTTTCCTCCTGTTTGTCCTCTCTTTCCTTAACCATTTCCCTCCTCACCTGTTTTTGCCTCTGTCTACCTTCTTCTCTGATCTGCCCTCCCTTTTGTCAGCCCCCCCCCCCCCATTTATTTAATCACCTCCCCTTCTACTTCCCTTTTGGATAAAATCTATTTTTATATTCAACTTATTGTGTATGTTATTCCTTACTTGAGCCAATACTGATGACAATAAGGTTAAAATGATTGAATGATGAACAGGAAGACTGTATTGAGCAGAACCAGAAAACCATTGTACACAGTATCAGCAACATTGTGTGATGATTAGCTATGCATAACTTGGCTCTTCTCAGCCACATGATGATCCAAGAACAGTAAAAAAGATTCAAGAAACAAAATACTATCCACATCCAAATAAAGAACTGATGAACTCAATGCAGATAGAAACATGTGTTTTTCACTTCATTCTTTTTCATGGTTTTTATCCTTTTGATCTGTTTCTTTTTTCACAAGTGTGACTAACATGAAAAAATGTTTTACATGATAGCACATATATAACCTATGTTAAATTGCCTACCATTTTTGGCAGGGGGCAAGGGAGAGAGACAAATTCAGAACTCAAAATCCTGCAATAATGAATGCTAAAAATTGTCTTGACATGTAATTGGGAAGAAAAAGAAAATAGTATTAAATAAACTCACTTCCCCCTGAAAGAAAAGAAAATAACATTTTAAAAAATGGAATGTGATAAAAAAAATTGTTGAGACCCTTATTTGATATAGTTATGCACATAGGAAAAAATTAAGAATTTCTATTATCAGTGTTACTGCATAGTAAGTGTTAGACATCTCATTGATATGGTTTCAATACATAAATCTTGGTCAAACACTACTCGTCAACAATGATTCCAGCCCAGAATTTAATGGGAGGAAAAAAGTAGACTGTAATTGCTCTTGGAAAAGTATGCAAAATTCTATTGAACCAAATTTCCCCTCTGAAATGCAAGCATAACTTTTAAAAAAATATATTTTTCTGGTGACAAGTCCTGGAATACTTGGAGCCTTTGAGCATTAAAGCTGAACATTAAAAAATGGAGAAGTATATGGTGGGCATAAATAAACTACAATACATTGCTAGTGAAAAAAATTACACAATAGAAATATCCTAAAGGGAGTCATCAGTGAAACCCTCATATGTAAAACATGACTGTGTTAGTCACATGGCAAGGGTGAGTCTATAGATGGCTTTTCTATTACATTGGTATCCACGGAGTAGAAACATATCTAGAGGGAGACCCCTAGAACTTTGGATGGACCTTCTGAGACATATTTATGTAATAACTCTGCAAGATGAAGAAGCATAGAGGGTTACAAGAGTCATCATTAGAATGAATAACTACAGTGGGGTGAAACAAAGATGGCATTTATGGGTTGAGAAGTCTGGAAATTGCCAGAGCTGCCAGTGATTAAATCCTCTAATGCCTACTCTGGCCCAATCTATGCCTGGCACAGCCCACAACAGACTGTGCTCTACTCCTTCCCTATTGGCTTCCAGGCTATCTTATGCTAGAGATGTGTTTTCACTGTCATTTTGTAGGTTTGGTAGCTCTATAATTTGTTTAGAGTCATATTTTGCAAGGATTTGTAGGGATTTGGGGATGAACTCAAGCAAGTCCATATCTTTACTCCTTCCACAAAATATAAGGTTAATGGGAGAACTCTATGGGACCTGGTTAAAAGAGGAGTGAGCAGTCTAGCCCTAGCCCTGGGTTGGCAGAAATGGTAGCAGTGATGGCAACAATAGTACCAGCTGCCTCCAGAGCTCTGGGACCACAGAAGGTGGGGGATCCAATGGCTGATACAAAATCCTGGAACTGTATGCCCACCCCCACCCCACCCCCACTGAAAGCAGAGTCCTACCTTGACAGGGAATTAGAAAGTCAATTATTTGGCTGGGAAGATGAGTAAACAGCATAAAAAAGTCAGACTATATAATCTTACTTTGTTGACAAAGATCAAAATATAAAACCAAAAGAAGACAACAAAGTCAAAGCTGCTGTATCAAAAGCCCCCAAGAAAAATACAAATTGGTCACAAGCCACAGAAGAACTATAAAAGGATTTTGAAAATCAAGTGAGAGAAGTAGAGGAAAAATTGGGAAGAGAAATGAGAGTGATGCAAGACAATCATGAAAAATGAGTCAAAAGCTTGCTAAATGTGACGCAAAAAATACTGAAGATAATAACACCTTAAAATAGATTAACCCAAATGGCAAAAGAGGTTCAAAAAGTCAATGTGGAGAAGAATGTCTTAAAAGAACTGGCCAAATGGAAAAGGAGGTCCAAAAGCTTACTGAAGAAAATAATTCCTTCAAAATTAGAATGGAGAAAATGGATACTAATGATTTTATGAGAAGTCAAGAAATTATAAAACAGAATCAAAAGAATGAAAAAATAGAAGACAATGTGAAATATCTCATTGGAAAAACCACTGGCCTTGAAAATAGATCCAGGAGAGAGAATTTAAAAATTATTAGACTACCTAAAAGCCATGATAAAAAAGAGCTTAGACATATTTTTTCAAGAAATTACCAAGGAAAACTGCCTTGACATTCTAGAACCAGAGAGTAAAACAGAAATTGTAAGAATCCACCAATCACCTTTTGAAAGAGATCCCAAAACAAAAACTAGGAATATTGTAGCCAAATTCCAGAGTTTCCAGATAAAGGAGGATATATTGCAAGCATTCAGAAAGAAACAGTTCAAGTATTGTGCAAATACAATCAGGACAGCACAAGACTTAGAAGCTTCTACATTAATGGATCAAAGGACTTGGAATATGATATTCCAGAAGTCAGAAGAACTAAGATTAAAACCAAGAATCACCTACCCAGCAAAACTGAGTATAATACTTAAGGGGTGGGGGAATGGACATGCAGTGAAATAGAGGACTTTTTTTTTTTTAAAGCAATTGGGGTTAAGTAACTTGCTCAAGGTTACACAGTTAGTCATTATGCGTGGGTGCTCATTTTCTGAGGCCGGATCTGATCTCGGGTCATCCAAACTCCGAGGCTGGCGCTCTTACTCACTGTGCCACCTAGCCGCCCCAAAATAGAGGACTTTCAAGCATTCTTGCTGAAAAGACCAGACCTGAATAGAAAATTTGACTTCAAATACAAGTCTCAAGAGAAGCACGAAAAGGTAAACAGAAAAGAGAAATCATAAGGTACTTATTAAAGTTGAACTGTTTATATTCCTACATAGAAAGATGATATTGGTAACTCATGAGACCTTTCTCAGTATTAGGGTAGGTGGAGGAAAGAGATAGATGAATAGGGGATAGTCAGAAGGAAACGCTTTTGAAAAGGGACAGGATCAAAGGAAAATATAGAAGTGGGGGGCAGGATAGGATGGAGGGAAATATAGTTAGTCTTTCACAACATGATGATTATGGAATTGTTTTGCATAACTATACATCTATAACCTATATTGAATTGCTTGCCTTCTCAGTGACGGTGGGTTGGTAAGGAAGAAGGGAGAGAATTTGTAACTCAAAGTTTAAAGAAAATGTTAAAAATTGTCTTTACATGCAACTGGGAAATGAGATATACAGGCAGTGGGGTATAAAAATCTATCTTCCCCTATAAGAAAATAAGGGGGAAGGGGAAAAGAGGGCAGGGTGTGATAGAGGGGAAGGAAGATTGGGGGAAGGAGTAATCAGAATGCACACCATCTTGGTATGGGGGTGAAGAGGAGAGATAGGGAGAAAATTTGCGATTCAAAATCTTGTGGAAATTAATGTTGAAAACTAAAAATAAATTAATTAATTTTTAAAATGACTAATTACATCAATGAGATCATAATTCCACCAAAACATTTTTCACAGCTGGTGAAGGTACAGTTTATTTCTCTAGAGTTAATATAAAGTTCTGCATTTTTGGTGTCATGTGTGGAAGAAGGAAGGAACTGATGAGAGTTACAACATGGAGCTTTAGGAATCCTGACTCTAACTCTAATACTTTCTTCAAGAGCTTCCAAGAGAAGGATAACCAAGGGACATTAATATCCACCAATGCAGAAAGGGTCCTTTACTAATGTCATTTGGGGTTTGAAATACAAATACAAATATCTACTCTTTTAGGAACAAATTAACAACAATTCCTAAAAGCCTTGTTGGTGCTCAAAACAAGTTCCCTCTCTGCCCAGAGAAAGGCTGGGTATCTCTCTCCAAGGTGGCATTCTGACCATCAATAAGCACTTTTTCTCCAACAAATATGAGTATACTTGAATCTTCAAGTGTGCAGGAGACAGTATCCATGGCCATACAGAAGCAGATTTATGGCTGATGGGTTACTATGGTTCTGTTTAAAAGTTAAATTTCAGTTACACTTAAGTTCTACTTGGTGATTCCTCACTCAAAGCCTATAATGAAAGAGAACTATCTCTCGAAGCTTTAATTTTCTAAAGTTAATAGCCAGTGCTTATCAATTGTTGTAGCAGCAAGCACCCTAGCATATCTAGGATGGCAGTTAGCACAGGTTCTTTGATCTGCTTTTCTAAAGGAAAGCAACTCAAAAAGGGGTTAACTATCTTACTTTAATCAACCAAACATATATCATTTACCTAGTTCACAGGAAAAAAGTCAGGACCCTGAACTTCAGAGAATACAAAAAGAAGTTACAAGCAGACACAATTCTTCCTATAAGTGGTCACATGGAACCTGTGGTGAGAGGCTTGTTTTTCAGGAATGCCCACACCTTGTTACTTTGTGATTGGGCAGTGGGTCAAGAGGGTTATGACATTCTCTGATCCAGGAGAAGACTATCTGTGAAGTTTTGCTTTGGGGCTCACTTTGGGAAGAGTTGTATGATTTGGCCAGATGAGACTCTAGGCAGCATTGAGCCCCCGTTTTGAAAACCCAGATGTTGGTGCTTCCCTCTCTGGTAACTTTTTAGGTATGGATGTAATGGTCAGACAGCTGGAAACCCTCTCTGCTGATCTGTTTGTCTGTATTTTCTGTCTGCTTGTAACCATTTTGTCACAAAATAGAGTCATTCGTGCTAGTTAACATACTTATTCTCATTATACTTTGTCCTCTTATTGTGGCTGCACATGGCTTGAGTGAAGTAGGTATGAAACCTGATGGCCCCAAAAATCTGTCTGATGAGTGGAAGAAGAGTGAGCCCTAGGAGGTAGTACAGCTAGCCACAACCTCAGAAATTGTGAAATAATGCAAATGATAGTTTAACATTTTAGAAAACACTTCATCTCACCTTTGGGCATCCAAAGCCATCTTCCATAGAAAGCAGATGAGAAAGCAATAGCTCAACTGGAAGAAGGGCTATTAGTAATTAGTAATGGATCATCCCCTGTCCTCCATGCAAACATGCCATGACTGCATAGCACTATGCTGCATCTTTCTTCTTCCTTCTCTCCTCCTTCCATCTATTTATGTAGAACTTAAAAAACAACAACAAATATGCCCTCTTTTGCCAATGACCACTATTGCTGGCATTTTGTGAGCCTGATTATCTTTTTATATATTAGTTCATTTTCATTGTCAAAGTGTGTATGAAGGAAGATCCCTGAAGTGTTTTTTTTTCCTCCAAATTTCATGAACTACACTAGGACTCTGAAATTTTGGTGACAAAATGTTAAGATCTCTCAGGGGACTACCAAGACAGTTTAGTCTTATGATCACATAACTTGCTAAAGCAGAACTTTAAACCTTGAACATGATATTTATTTAGATTTTTCCTGTAAAAATGAGCCATAGGAACATCATGTCACTGAGGGTATGAGTGCATATGTTGCAAGCAGGATAAACTCTTCCCAAAGGGAAGAGGAAGTAAGGAGAGCAAAGACCCTCAGGATCTACTGGCACCTAGTATTACACCGCATTACAAAATGCCATTGGTCAGAACTATATTATATGTCAATTGCTATTATTTATAAAAAAAATAGTTAGACTCATATCACTTACTCACCTGAACCTGAGTCATTATGATACTCTATAGAGTGTAAATGAAAGTAAACATGTTAATTATTAGCATTAAATTGAGAGAAATTTTTTCAAATGTTATATTAACTTCTGGTTTACATCATTCATTTCTGCCAGATTTTGAGTTATAATTTTTTTCTCCATTTTTCCCTTATCCACCACCCTAGAATAGAAGTCCCACAGGATATCCCCTCATCCAGTCTGCTCTCTCCCATATCTTCTCCCATATCCCCTTCGACTTTTCCATTAGGGCAAGCTGAATCTCTGTGCCCCAATGCCTGCACATATTAGCTCCTAATTACATGTGAAATAGTATTAATAATGGTATCTATATATATTTGTAACATTTAATTTTAAAACTTTGAATTCCACATCCATTCCCTTCGTCCCTTGTCACCCACTCCCACTGGGAAGATAAACAATTCAGTATATGTTGTACATGTCTAGCTATGCAAAACATTACCATAGTAGATATATTGTAAAAGACTGGATATATTTCCCTCTCACCCATCCCACCCCCGACCTGGTCCATTCCCTACTTTGATCCTGTCCCTCTTCAAGAGTGGGTGCCTCCAACCTCCCATCCCCCCAGCATGCCCTCCCCTCCATCATTCCCCCTTCTCATCACCCTCGCCCCTACTATCCTGCAGGGTGAGAGATCCTATTTAGTATGAATGTCATTCTCTCCCTGAGCCAAATTCAATGAGAATATGGTTTTGCCTTTTTGTCTTCCTATTTTCCCCTCTCCTAAAACCACTTCCCCTTGCCTCTTCTATATGAGATAGTTTACCCCACACTGTCTCTCCCCATCTCCTCTTGCCACATTCCTCTCTCACCCCTTAACTTCACGCCTTAAGTATCATCCCTTCCCACCAAATTCAACCTGTGCCCTCTATCCATGTATACCTGTAAACATATATACACACATTCACATATGTATTCATATGCCCATATACCCTTCTTCAATTAATTTCATGCTGAGAAAGGTTTCATCAGTCACAGTTATTATTTTTCCATGTAGGAATGTAAATAGTTCAACTTTGATAAGTTCCTTTTGATTTCTTTTCCCTGTTTACCTTCTCAAGCATCACTTGCTTCTTGTGTCTGAATGTCAAATTTTCTATTCAGCTCTGGTTTTTCTCTCAAGAATGCTTAAAAGTCCTCTATTCCACTGAATGACCATATTTCTCCCTGAAACAAGATACTCAGTTTTGCTGGGTAGGTGATTCTTGGTTTTAATCCCAGGTCCTTTGCCCTGCAGAATATCATATTCCATGCCCTTTGATCCCACAATGTAGATGCTGCCAGGTCTTGTGCAATTATGATTGTGTTTCCAAAACATTGAAATTATTTCTTCCTGGCCCCTTGTAGTATTTTCTCCTTGATCTGGGAATTCTGGAACCTGACTATAATATTCCAAGGAGTTTTCTTTTGGGGATCTTTTTCAGGAGGCGATCTGTGGATTCTTACAACCTCTATTTCACCTTCTGGGTCTAAAACATCAGGGCAATTTTCCTTGAGAATTTCTTGAAGGATGATTTCTTTCTTTGATCATGGCTTTCAGGTAGTCCAACAATTTTTAAATTATCTCTCCTGGATCTATTTTCCAGGTCAGTGGTTTTTCCCATGAAATATTTCACATTGCCTTCTATTCTTGCAACTTCTTGGATCTCTTTAACAGCATCTTGATTTCTCATAAAGGCACTAGCTTCCATTTGCTCCAGTCTAACTCTGAAGGAATGAATCTCCTCAGTGAGCTTCTGAGACTCTTTTTCCATCTGGAAAATTCGGCTTCTTAAAGCATTCTTCTCCTCATTGCCCTTTTGAGCCTCCTTTGCCATTTGAGTTAGTGTATTTTTAAGGTGTTATTTTCCTCAGTCAGGCTGTTGACTCTCATTTCATACTTTTCCTGCATCCTTCTCATTTATCTTCCCAATTTTTCCTCCACTTCTCTTATTTGATTTTTAAAGTCCTCTTTAAGGTCCTCTATAGTCTGTAACCCTCTCATTTTTTCATTTGGGGCTTTTGGTGCAGGATTTCTGACCTCACAGTCCTCCTCCTGTTCCATGCTTTGATCCTCTTTGCCCCCCAAATAGGAGTCTAATATTGTATTTTTCTGTTTATTTTGTTTCCTTTGCCTAGGTATGTTGCCACTTAATTACTTGACTTTTGGGCTTGTTGCCACAGTAGGACTCTGCCACCAGCCAGGGGACCTTCTATCCCAAATGTTGGGGTCTTCTCAAGTGCCAGAGTTATTAGTTGGGTGGCCTCTCTGAAGCTTCCACACACTATGGCAAGCTGGATATATACCCCAAGACCTCCGCCCCAGACTAAAATCTAGATCCAGGGAGGTTAAAGCAAGAACAATTATCCCCCAGACTGATCGCTGGATCCCCCTACAGTTCATAGGCCTGGAGCTGAAGCTGCAACTGAATCTGCACAATGGTGGGTGTGCTGCCCTCCTCAATGGATTCTCACCCCCACGGGAAGAAGCTGATGTGCTCCCAAATACTGGTCCCAAAGTCCATAGGGCACTAACCTCGCACTTTGTCCTAGGCATCTATATGTTGGTAATTCTGGAAAAGCCACAGCAGCTGCTGTTCTGGGGTTCCCTCCAGCAGGCTGCTGGTCCAGCCACCCTGGGGCTAAAACCTCCAACTCTCTGGGCCTAGGCTCGGGTCCCAGAGAGCTGTGCTGGGCGCTCCCTGCCAGGCTGCTGTGCTGTCCTCAGCGGGAGGTTAGCTTCTCTGTGCCATTCTCTGGGTCCTGGAGCTCCAGAGGTTGTTTAGAGTACCCTTTTACATAATTTTGAAGTAGTGTGGGCTGGAGCACTGTGGAAGTGTTTTTTCTAGTCCGCCCTCTTGCCTCCGTTCCAAGAGAAATTTTTATGTGCCAATATATTCTCTAGAAAAAAGCACATTTTAAGGTTTTGTAATGTATTCTTTCTGCTCACTATTCCACAAATGGAATTCTGGGAAAGATTTCTATCATCAGTTTGTAAGAAGTGCTACATTATAAAAAGGGATCCTCAGATATCCTGACCTTTGCAAGATAAATTGTTCTTAAAAGGTCTTACAACAGTTAGGCTCTATTAACCTGTATAAAAGCAGCTGATAGTGTATACTCTTTGATTGTTGTCCCCCCCCTTTCTTCTTTTATAAAAAAATTAATCTCTTCTTTCTTTTATTTTCTTATTATTTTTGGTTTACTTACAATTTCATTACATTTTATGGCACAAGACACATAGCTATAATTGCCAGTACCTTCTTATGGTTTTCAAAGGTGACTAGTAGATGGATTATTTTTGAGGCACCTAAATGGGAAATGAAATAACATTAATGTGTGATTTAAATGTCACTTGGTCTAGTAAAACATTTGATTCAATCTTTTCTAATGGAACACATTCAATTCTGAGATAATGCTAACAAAACTAAATAAGGCTTCTTGAAAAAATGAAAAGAGAGCCTATATTGGATACTTTCAACTTACATACATTACATTGTACTTCTCAGAGTATGGTAATTTGTCATAAATTGGTTCCCTACACATTAAAAAGCATAGGAGGATAAAATCATCAATATATTCTAGCAGATAAGCTAGTAAATGAAACCAGAGTTGCAGTCTAAGGGAAAAAACATTAAAAAAGAATCTCTATTAGGGCTCTTTGATTTTTTTTTTTTTGCTTTTTGGAGGGCAATTGGGGTTAAGTAACTTGCCCAAGGTCACATGGCTAGGTTTTTGTGTGTGTGCGTTAAGTGTCTGAGGCCAGATCCAAACTCAGGTCCTTCTGACTCCAGGGCCAACACTCTACTCACTGCTCCACCTAGCCACCCCAAGGGCTCTTTGATTTTATAAAAGATAGAGAAATATAAATGGCAATTTTTTGAGGAGAAAAAGAAAGTTTCGTTTTGTTAGAGAATATAGGAATGGAAAATTCATTCTTCATTGAACTTGTTTTTTAAATAGCTAGAGTAAGCTAATGTGTTTCAGATAGCTTAGAGGCTTGTATTAAGTAATGTGATAAGACATCACTGATATTGCAGACATTTCTGATTATTTTAATATATGTAAGACAGTATCCAGTTAAAATAATATCCCTGATGGGAGGGAATAAGCCTTAATATTAATCATTTACTATGCTAGAGACACAGCGCTAAGCACTTTGCAAATATTATCTCCTTTGATTCTCATAACAACAGTGTAAGGTAGGTATTATTATTATTCCCATTTTATAGTTGAAGAAGCTAATCAATCAGGGTAAATGATTTTAGGATTACATAGCGAGTAATTGTCGGAATATGGATTTAAACTCAAGACTTCCATACTCCAGGTCCAGCATTCTGCATACTGTGCCATCAAACTGCCTAGAAAATGTCAACCAGATGATGAGCATATACGCTATTAACTAATTTGGCCTTGCTAAGGTACACGATTAAATTGCAGGTCAATGATTCAGTGGATAGAAACTGTCATTGCAGTCTGGAGAACCTGAATTCAAGTGTGACCTCATATACTTACTAGTTGTGTGACTTGTAAAGCCAAGCACGGGCAGCTTTCCAGAGGACTACTACTGTGAACAGTTTTAAGGTTCTGATCACATACTATCATTACTCTCTATTCATTCAACCATAAACTAAAGCAAAACATTCACAGAAAACAGCATTCACAATGTTATAACATAACCACTTATCACCAAAGTCGCCACATAGTTTTCACCAAAGTGTCCACATAGTTTTAAGCAAAAGATATCATTCAGTAAGTCTTTAATTCTATCATCCTTAAGAAGCAAACCTCCTTAAAGAACACAAAGTACAAAGGTCAAAGTTCTCTACCCCTAGGCCACAATTTCTTAATTTCTCAGTCAAAAAGTCTTTTTTCTTCTTGATTGGAGATTATTTCCCAATTATCCTTAACTCAATCATCCTTAAGAGGTACAAAGGTATAGAGTACAAAGTTCTCCCACCTCTAGGCCACAGTAAATCATGATCTTCTCAGTCAGCACTAAGTTTTACCCAAGGAGAGGTCTTCATCTTGACTGAAGGCTGGCTCCCAAATTCCATGGTTCCTCTTCCATTGGTCCAGCTCAGGCCTGAATCTTCCCAACTGCCACCTGGATTCACAGGTAGGCAGCTCTCAGCTCCTTGTCCAATTCCATACAGAAGCTCACAGTCTCCAGTCCACCTCAAGTCCTTCACAGTTCCTGTTTCTGGGAAGACAAAGCTTAACAGAGCCAAAATAACATTCATAAACATTGCCTGCACCATCATCAGTTCACTATCTGCCTGTGAAATCAACACAGATACAGAAACAAGGTCTGAGAACTCAATACAAATTGTCAGTATAGTCACAGGACCTCTGAAACCCTCCTCCAGGACTTCTGTAAACAGACAACAAGAAAATCCTCATTCAGAGATTGCAGTAAGGCCCCAGGACTTCTGTATAATGTATTACAAACACAAATCAACACAGACAGAACGGACAGAGTGGCGGGATACCACAAGTTTTCTCCTTCTTAACTCTACCACCACAAGTGTTCCCTTATCAGTTTTGCTCTCTCTCAGTTTGTGCTCAGCTTTATATCTGGTCATTAGTTCCTCCCTGTTCCTCCCACCTCTTACTTCCTTCTTCTTCCTGTCTTTGGCAAAAGCCTCCCACTGTGGGTTTCACAAGTTCTGTTTCTTAACATGGACTTGATATAATCATGGGAAAGGCTCAAAAGGAACAGGAACTGAAAAAAGGTGCTAAATACTTAAGTAGTTAAAACAAGGTGCTAAATACTACTTTGGTTGCTATTACAGACCCTGGGTAAGTAACTTGAGCCTGTTTACCTCAGTTTCTAAACTGTAAAATGAGTTGGACAAGGATGGCAAGCCACTCCAGCATCTTTGCCAAGAATAACCTAAATGGGTTCATGAAGAGTCACACATGACTAAAAAAATGATAGTTTATGTACTATTGATATCTCTAAAAGCAGCTTATATTTTATACTGCTTTATTATTGCCCCCTTCTTTTTGCCTTTTTTGCATTTACTGTCTCTTCTATTATTTTTATTATTTTTGTTTTACAATTTCATTATATTCTATATCACAAGACATCACTAAAAGTGCCTGTCCCTTCTCATGGTTTTGAAAAATGGAGGATAGGGTGGCTAGGTGGTGCAGTGAATAGAGTACCGATTCTGGAGTCAGGAGAATCTGTGTTCAAATCTGGCCTCAGACACTTAACAAAAAAACTAGCCAGGTGACCTTGGACAAGTGACTTAACCCCAATTGCCCCACCTTCCCCCCTCCAAAAAAAAATGAAAATAAAGAAATATAGAGGGTAGATGGATTTTTGAGGCACCCAAATGGAAAATTTTATGGTTTATTTCTTCAAATATAGTGAAAAAGTTCACTATAGTTGTGTCTCAACAATTTAAAAGTAATTTGACTGCCAAAAAATGAAAAATGGATTCAGTTTTCAAAGTACTAGGGCTATAATCATTTTAGAAGTACAAAGAAAAAATTATCCACTCTTTTAAAAAATGCCTCAAAACAAGATTATTTATCTCTCATTTACTGAATTTTCACCAATCTTCCCCTTCAACAAAATGTATAGTAATATACTAGGCAATATGGCATTTCTAAAATTTGAGATAGAAACATTGGAGATCATGTCTAGCCCAAATCTCTCTTTTCACAGGTATGAAAAAAAACAAAGGGCAGAGATGTAAAGTGACCAGTCATGAAGCTAGTTAGTGGAAATGTCAGAATCATAGCCAATATATCTTATGCAGGAAATGGCAAAGCGTATTAATTTTTTCTTTTGCTTTTGTTTTATTTGTATGTTTGCTTTTCACATTTGCTTTTCATATTTCAAAGGTGAATGATTTGCTGCTTTGTTGTTGATGGATATATGTTATATACACATATATATGTGTGTATATATTCATGCATAATTGTATATACACATGTGCATATACAGATGTGTGTACATACACACTATATATACATGTGTGTTTACATGTATACATACAAACAAAAGCACACATTTATACATATATACAATCTAGTTCAGTAGATAGAGTTCAGGGCCTGAAGTTAGGAAGACTTATTTTCCTAAGTTCAAATTTGGCCTCAGATAGTTACTACCTATGTGACCTTGTATAAGTCACTGTTTGCCTCAGTTCCTCATCTGTAAAATGAGCTGGAGAAGGAAATGCTAAATCACCTCCATATCCTTGTCAAGAAAACCCCAAATTGTGTCACAAAGAGTCAGACATGGCTGAAACAATTGAAAAGAATATAATAAAAGAAACAATTCAGGCCAGATGGGTAGAATATAATGTTTATATATACTTACTGACAACAATTTATTTGCATCTCTAGCTACAAAGGATCTTGAAAATGTCCAACCTTAAGACAGTTACTTGTCTAAGACAAAGAACTGTCATTCCGTCCCAAACACAGTGAGTTGAAAGAAATGACAATCATAGCTGCAAGGTGCTTTTCTTGATTTGTGTTGAGGTGTTCCCTTATGTGGCTACTAGCCAATGGCTTTATTAAGTAGCTGTCAACTTGCATTTATTAGAGAGAGTTCTTCTAATTACAGCACCACAATAGGTGGGAAATGAAATGGCCAAACGGGGGCCCTGAAGGGATCAAAAGATCATAGATTTAGAGCTAGAAGGGACCTTGGAGACCATCAAGTCCATCCTTCCCAATTTATAGATGGGTAACTGAGCCTCGAAGGGTTTAAATGACTTGTCTGGTACCGTACAGAAGCTGGAAGTAAAAAGTTTTGGCTACAAAAAAATAATGAAAAGAGCTGCAGAGATCACAAGGAGAGATGAGACACCCAACAAAGACAGAGAGTAAAGAGTGTGGTTACATGCCTAGGATATAGCATCCATGAATTGTTCTGGCCCCATGTAGTACCTACATGAATAATTACATTTATGTTCTGATCACACACACAGATATTGCCTACTTTTTCATTCACGTTCCCTGACTGAACACATTCTCTTTTTTTTCCTTTAAACAAATGCTTTATTAACTTCTGTTTTACATCATTCATTTCCACCAGATTTTGAGTTACAATCATTCCCCCCCGCTGTTTGTCCCCTACCCACCCTCCCGGAATAGCAGTCCCGCAAGATATCGCTTCCTCCAATCTGCTCTCTCCCATACCTTCTCCCATACCCCCTTCGACTTTTCCATTGGAGAAAAGTGAATCTTTGTGTCCCAATGCCTGCACATCTTATCTCCCAATTACAAGCAAAAGAGTATTAATAATAGTATTTATATATATATATATATATATATATATATAGTATTTAAATATATAAATAGTATTTATATATATATAGTCCCACAAGATATTGCTTCCTCCAATCTGCTCTCTCCCATACCTTCTCCCATAACCCCATCGACTTTTCCATAAGAGGAAGGTGAGTCTTTGTGCCTGCACATCTTATCTCCCTATTACAAGCAAAAGAGTATTAATAATAGTATTTATATATATTTGAAACATTTAGTGTTACGACCTCGAATTTCAGATCCATTTCCTTCCTCCCTTGTCACCCATTCCCTCTGGGGAGATAAGTAATTCAGTATATGTTGTACATGTCTAGCTATGCAAAACATTATCATAGTAGATATATTGTACAAGGCTGCTTATAATTCCCTCCCACTCATCCCACCCCCACCTGGTCCATTCCCTACATGATCCTGTCCCTCTTCTATAGTGGGTACTTCCAACCTCCCCTCCCCCAAGGATGCCCTCCCATCCATCATCCCTCCTCTCATCCCCCTTCCCCCTATTCTGCTGCAGGTTGAGATATCCCATTTAGTATGCATGTCATTCTCTCCCTGAACCAAATTCAATGTGAATGTGGTTTTGCCTTTTTAGCCTTCCTATTCTCCCCCTCCCTTGCAACCACTTCCCCTTGCTTCTTCTACATGAGACAGTTTACCCTACCCTGTCTCTCCCCATCTCCTCTTGCCACTTTCCTCTCTCACCTCATAATTTCATCCCTTGAGTATCCTCCCTTCCCAACAAATTCAACCTGTGCCCTCTATCCGTATATAACTGTAACCATATAGACACACATTCACATATGTGTTCATATGACCACACACCCTTTTTCCATTATTCTCATACTGAGAAAGGTTTCCTGAGTCACAGTTATTGTTTTTCCATATAGGAATGTAAATAGTTCAACTTTGATAAGTTCCTTTTGATTTCTTTTCCCTGATTACCTTCTCAGGAATCTCTTACTTCTTGTGTCTGGATGTCAAATTTTCTATTCAATTCTGGATTTTTCCTCAAGAATGCTTGAAAGTCCCCTATTCCACTGAATGACCATATTTTCACATGAAACAAAATACTCAGTTTTGCTAGGTAGGTGACCCTTGGGTTCATTCCCAGCTCTTTTGCCCTCTGGAATATCGTATTCCATGCCCTTTGATCCCTCAGTGTAGAAGCTGCCAGGTCCTGGGCTATTCTTATTGTGTTTCCACAATATTGAATATTGTTCCACAATATTGAATATTTCCACAATATTGAATACTGGCTGCTTGTAGTATTTTCTCCTTGATCTGGGGATTCTGGAACCTGGCTATAATATTCCTGGGAGTCTTCTTCTTGGGATCTTTTTCAGGAGGTGATCGGTGGATTCTTTCAACCTCTATTTTGCCCTCTGGATCTAAAACATCAGGGCAATTTTCCTTGAGAATTTCTTGAAGGGTGATTTCTAGGTTCTTTCTTTGATCATGGCTTTCAGGTAGTCCAATAATTTTTAAATTGTCTCTCCTGGATCTATTTTCCAGGCCAGTGGTTTTTCCCATGAGATATTTCACATTGCCTTCTAATCTTTCATTTGTTTGGATCTGCTTAACAGCATCTTGATTTCTCATAAAGTCATTAGCTTCCATTTGCTCCAGTCTAACTCTGAAGGAATGAATCTCCTCAGTGAACTTTTGAGATTCTTTTTCCATCTGGCAAATTCGACTTTTTAAGGCATTCTTCTCCTCATTGCCCTTTTGGGCCTCCTTTGCCATTTGAGTTAGTCTATTTTTTAAGGTGTTGTTTTCCTCAGTCAGGCTGATGACCCTCATTTCATACTTTTCCTGCATCCTTCTCATTTCTCTTTCCAATTTTTCCTCCACTTCTCTTATTTGATTTTTAAAGTCCTTCTTAAGGTCCTCTATGGCCTGCAACCCGCTCATGTTTTCCCCTGGGGCTTTTGGAGCAGGACTTCTGACCTCACAGTCCTTTTCCGCTCTATGCCCCCAAAATAGGAGTCTAGGGTTGCATTTTTCTGTTTCCTTTGCCTTGGCATGTTGCCACTTAATTGCTTGACTTTTGGGCTTGTTGCCACACTATGGCTCTGCTGCCAGACCGGAATTTTCATCCCGAACGTGTGGGGGACAGCTTCCATTTCTGGAAGCTGGAAATCCACCCACAACCTCCACCCCAGATCACAATCCAGATCCAGGGAGGTTAAAGCAAGAGTGATTACCCCCCAAGACTGATTGTTGGATCTCCCTACAGTTCGCAGGCCAGGAGCTGGAGCTGCCTCTGAAAACTACAAAATGGCGTGTCTCCTCAGTGGCTTCTAGACCCCAGGGGAGGAAGCTGAAGCATTCCCCAAATACTGGTCCCAAAGTCCATAGGGTACTAACCTCTCACTTTGTCCTAAGCATGTCTATGTTGATAATTCTGGAATCTCCACAGCTGCTGGTGTTCTGGGGTCTCTCCTGCCGGCTGCTGGCCCTGCCGCCCTGGGGCTAAAACCTCGGCTCACGGGGACCTGGGCTCTGCTCGGCTCAGCTCCGGTGCTCTGCGTGCTGCCAGAGCCCTGTGCTGGTCCTTCCTGCAGGGCTGCTGGGCTGTCCTCAGCGGGAGGTTAGCTTCTCTGTGTTGTTCTGTGGGTGCTGCGGCTCCAGAAGTTGTTCAGAGTCCTCTTTTACATAGTTTGGAGGGAATCTTGGGGCAGAGTGGCTTGGATGAACTGTTTCTATTCTGCCATCTTGGCTCTGCCCCACACATTCTCTATATATCTCCATGTGTTGTTCCTATCCATGTGTGTTCCTTGTGTGTGCATAGTGCTTCACTGGTAATATATTAGCCTGTATGAGAGTGCACTTCCTATGCATAAAGAGAAAATTTTCTCATCGCTTTATTTATTTTACTTAATTGTCTTTTGTTTGAACTAATATATCCTTTGAGGTAAAAATAACACATCCATAGGGGCTTATGAGCTATTATCAACAATGTATTAGGTATCTTGAACCTGGAATAGCTTTTCTAAGAGACCCACATAGAGGGTGGCAGTACCCTAAGCACTACATTTAACTTTTAGATCAAGGTTCTTTTCACTGTATAAAAGTAGTATTTCTTATTTATACAATCCCCATTCCCAAGCCATTTACTGGTTACTTTAAAATCTGCCTCCAAAGTGGTTGATATTGTGCAGCAGTGTTAAGACCTTTAACCAAGTTTGCCTGAGCTCTGCAGTATCAGCCTGCTTCAATTCTACCAGATACTATTAATAGACAAAAAGGAATTTGATGATATCCATAGCCCTATCAAAAGTTTGTGATAGAATCATTACGTTAGCCTGATTAAAGAAATTGCTCTCCTTTGGTCAAACTGCCCTGCCTATTATCTGAGAACATATAATCAGAAAGAGCTGTATGAATGTTCTAGCCAGAAAATATATATATATATATATATATATATATATATATATATATATATATATATATATATATTACATCATTGTAAGTTATTTGAACGTGTTGATTGACCCTTTATTTATAGTGAAAAACAAACTGCAACAAAAGATTCTACTTTAGATGGAATCCTGAAATGTTTGGAAGACTGGCAATTTTAATCATTTTTATCCATCAAAATGTTTGATCATTTATTTTACTTTTTACTGAGCAAGTCCATAAGAATAGACTTATAGTATATGCTATCTTATCATGAAAAAAATAAATGCCAGAGTCAGTGAATATTGTTAATGCCAATGTCAGGCTTCAATAGCAGTCTGGGGGCTGTGTGTGATTAACTGCTTCACTTGTTCGATTTTCATTGGTAGTATAGATACAATAACATCAATTCCAAAATACAACCAAAAAAAGAGAATAGGTTCATAGAAGATTTCAGTGTCATTCCTGCTAAGTATTGATAATCTTATGCACATTTGCCTAAATGTATACAACCATATAAATTGTATTATTTTATCATCACAACAACCCTGTTATGTAGGTACTAATATTAATTTCATTTTATAAATGAAGAAACTGAAACTCATAGAAGTTAGGTGTCTGTCTCAGGGAAACAGCAATAATCACTATCTTCTTTTATTTTTTGTTAACATTTACTTAGCGCTACAGTGTGCCTGGCATTGTGCTATGCAATATAAAATTATTATCTTATTTATTTCTCACAGCAACACTGGGAGGTAGGTGATATTGTTATCATTTTACAGATGAAGAAACCGAGAGAAATAGAAGTTAATTAACTTGCCCAGGCTCAAACAGCTGGTAAGCATGTGAGGTCATATTTGAATGAAGGTTTTCCTGACTCCATCCAGAATCAGGAGTCTATTCACTGGACTACCTAGCTGCCCCTGATACAATATTTGTAGTGTGATTCAAACTCAGATCTTCTGAGACAAAGTCCATCACACTATCTACTGTGCTTATACCCTTAAACTCTTTTTCACTGACATTGTCAACTTTTCTACATCTCTTAATCACTCCCCTTTACCTATAGTCAATGTTTCCTCTAAGAAAAAAAAGTTATCACTTACTCTACAGGCTCTTCTAATTCCCAGTTCCCCTTTTCTGTACAGATTATGTCTAAATTTAGTAGAATTCAATGTCTACACAGGATATAACAATTTTTCCTATCCCTATACTACAGTATAGTAGCCACTTGGGCCAATTTTCTTTTTTTTAATATCAGAAATTGGGTATGTGTGCTGACATAGACAATGTTGCTCTCCTTAGGTCACACATATGCCCTCTTTGAATCTCCATTTATTGCTCTCCCTGACCTCTGCCTCTTATTCTCTGCTTTATCAATCAATAGATGTTTGAATCACAAAGTTTATGTCTTTATGCACAGTCAATTTATTTTACCATCTTGGCTGAACTGAGCAGACACAATAAATATATTTTTAAACAGAGGAAAATTCAAAGTCTATGACAAATAATGTTATAAGGTCATTCATTTAGAATTGGAAAGGATCTTCAAAATTACCTAGTCTAAACCCTTCATTTTTGAGAGAAAACAGATCTAGACAGGATAAGCAAATTCCCTCATATCACACCGATAGTAAGGGGCAATGGCAGGACTCAAATCCAGATCCTCTGACATCAAATCCAATGATCTTTTCATTATACCACAGCTGTTCTTATAAACAATAAGTATTTTAGCCACAGTTTCAGGTATTAGATATAATTAATGAGTTAATCTTCATTTGCCACCAGCTATTACACTTGGCTTCAACTCCACCATTATCTTCATCATGCCCTACACAGGATAAGCTCATCACTCAGAAATGCATCATCGTGGAGATAATTTCAGTTTTATTATTCTCACTTCATCAGTACCATCGCTTGCCTCTGCCCCTCTGATTAGAGAGCTGTAAGGAAGAGCCAAATAATCCTCCCATGGGTTCCCCACATAGATAGTTCAAAATCCTTTTTTGTTGTCATTTTCAGTTATGTCTGACTTTTTGTGACCCCATTTGGGGTTTTCTTGAAGAGATACTGGAATGGTTTGCAATGTCCTTCTATAACTCACTTTCCAGATGAGGAAACTGAGGCAAACAGAGTTAAGAGACTTGCCCAGGGTCCCACAGCTAGTAGTTGTCTGTGGCCAGATTTGAACTCAGTCTTCCTGACTCCAGATCTGGTTTTCTACACACTGTACCACTTAGCTGCCTCCCATCAAAATTCTAGCCATATTTCAATTTATCAACAACTCCTCTGCTGTATTTCAACTCCACCACATTCATCATCATCATCATCATCCTTGTCATCATCATCATCATCATTCTCATCATCATCATTATGCTCCAGGCTGAGTACCCTCTGGCCCTCCCTCCCCCACTTTCAGCTTCCTTTTGTTTTGTATCTTCCCCAATTGGATTGTAAGATCATTGAGGTTAAGTACTGTCTTTCTTTTTCTTATTTGTATTCCTAAGATTTAGTTCAGTGACTGACACATAGTATTTAATAAATGTTTATCCTATCTTATCATAATGCAACTAAGAAATGAACCAAACTGGTCAAGTCAAAAAAGTTTTGACTGATTTTATTATATTTTCCCCTTCCTTGAAGTCCTGCTCTGGTATCTCTTCACATTATGGGGCCAACCATGTCTTCTTGAAGGTTATTCAGTGGAGTGCTGATCTTGGTAATTCAATTTCTTTCAGCAAATATTATTAAGCACTATTAGATGACCCAACTATGAAAGAACCTAGGGATGTTGAACAAAAGCAAAAAAGTCCTTGACCTCAACAAACTTATATTCTACTGAGAGAAAACAACATAACAAGAGAAATAAATGTAAACCATGTACAAAGTAAATGTAAACTTATTCAGGGAAAAGGAAAGAATGCCAATTACAGAAGAGACAAAGAATGCCTTCAGGAAGCTGTTGACACTCTTACTAAGCTAGAAAAATTTTAGACTCAAAAATCTGTTATCTAAGGATTATTCTAGTTAAGACCAGAGCAGACCTTCACCAGGTTGGACAGAAAGTGATGATTTTGTGTATGTGTATTTTGACTACAGCAGTTGTTGAAGTCCATCTACCAAGTGGAATAGAGGTTGCAATATGTTTCAATGGAAGAATTCAAATCAATGAAATCACTATGTTGGAAGTGGAGTAAGAAAACTTGAGTTCAAATCCTGCCCTAGATGTGTACTTGATTGTGATACTGGATAATTCACTTAGCCTCTATTTGCCTCAGTTTCCTCCTCTTTAAAATCAAGATAATAAGAACACCTACTTCATAGAGTTGCTATGAGGATCTAATGAGATCACACATTTATATAGCTTTGCAGATCTTAAAACACTCTATCAATGTCATTGTTTATTATTGTTAATGTTATTACTAAAGTACATATCTAATTTAAAATTATTCGGCTAGATTTTTCACTTATACAAGTGGTTAGATTAAACAATGGTTCAAACCATTTGAGCATATAGATGGACTATGGTAATATATTCTCTGTTTAAGATATTTGGCAGCTGTTGAAAGATCTTGTCAATACTAGTGTGTATTATATAAATCAATAAACAATGCTAGCCAAGACCCAGATGATTATTCATTTCTTTGCATATATATATATAATATATGTATATATATATTATCTATATAATATATGTATATATATTATATATATAATATATGTATATATATTATATATAATATATGTATATATATTATATATATATATATGCATGGATGTATTGTTCTTGATTGCCTTGAGATTTTTTCCCCCTTCATTTCTTTCAGGGAAAAAAGAAAATGTTCCCTTTCTCACTAAAGTAACATCAACCACATAAGAATATAAACTTTCTCATTAGAGCGAAGGAGCTTATTAGGTTATTTTAAATTATTCCAACACTTCTCTGACATTGTTATATCTACTCAGGGAGAGGCCCTGACTTTTCTGCCACTTAATTGTCTTGTATGAACGGACCTACAAGCCTGCGTACAGTTTCTGTGCTGAATAAAAGACAGAGTTGCAAACATTAGTTTTATTTTTTATTAAGTCAACTAATTAACAACGTCTGTACCAAAATATTCTTTCTCTTTGGATGCTATCACATTAGAATAAGTTTGCAAGAAAGTTACAAATATGGCCCATTTGTGCAATTGGTCTTTGGAGACATTGATGGATCTATGATCTCGTCCATGTAGATACTACCTTTAATCTCATAGGTCACAATAAACCCTTTCCCTCTCTCTCATCCAGAACCATTCTTCTCCAAATTGTCCCATGAATGTTATCAATGGACTGGACACCTTCCTCTGGGTCATTTGACACTATGTGTTACCAAAGTAAATTTTTTAATATTCTCTCAAGAGTCAAATATAGGTTACATTTTTGTCTACATTTTGCCAACCAACCAATCAATCAATATTTATTAAGTGCCTACTATGTGCCAGGCATTGTTCTAAGTGCTGAGGATGTAAAAAGAGGGAAAAGACAGTCCTTGACCTGCAGGAGCTAGCAACATGCAAATAATTATATACAAAACAAGCTATATACAGGATAAATAGTGGGAAAATAACAGATAAAGGCATTAGAATTAAGAGAGGTTGGGGAAGACTTTCAGTAAAAGATAGGACTTTTAGTTGGGATTTAAAGGAAGCTAAAGAGGCCTATAATCAGAGCAGAGTAGGAAGAGCATTGCAGATACAGGGTACAAGCAAATAAAATGCCTACACCTGTGAGATGGAGTGTCTTGTTAATGGAATAGCCAGGATACCAGTATCACTGAATCAAAGAGTACATGTCAGGGACTAAGGTGTAAGACAACTGGAAAGATAGGAAGTAGCTAAATTATGGAGGGCTTTGAACGTCAAACAGAGCATTTTATATTTGATCCTGGACGTGATAGAAAGCCACTGAAGGTACTGAGGTGAGCGGGGAAGGTGATGTGATTGGAACTATGCTTTAGGAAAACTATAATAGGGAGTGAATGGAGGACAGATTAGACTGGGGAGAGACTTGAGGCAAGAAGATTTACCAGCAGGTTATTACAATAATCCAGGTATAGTGAGAGCCTGCACTAGAGGGGCAGCAATGTCAGAGAAGAGAAGTAGGCATATATAGAGATATCGCATAGGTGAAATTGACAAGCCTTGGAAAGAACTTGGATATGGTCTATGAGAGATAGTGAGAAATCCAGGATGATTCCTAGGTTTTGAACCTGTGGGCCTGGAAAGATGGTGCTGCCCTAAAATAGTAGGGAAGGTAGGAGGGGAAAGAGTTAGATGGAGAGAGAATGAGTTACATTTTGGACATATTGAATTTAAGATATTTAATGGACATTGGCTTTAAGATGTCTGAAAAGCAGTTGAACATATGAGGTTGGAGGTCAGCAGAGAGCTTGGTGCATGGTAGATTTGAAAATCATTATCATGGAGATGGTGATTAAATCCATGGGAGCTGATGAGATTACCAAATAAAGAAATGGAGAGACAAAAGTTTTAGGATAGAACACTAAGGGACACCTACAGTTAGAGGGCAGGGATGAAAATCTAGCAAAAGATACAGAAAAGAAGCAGTCAGATATGGAGGAGGAGAACCAGGAGTGAGTGCCCTAAAAACCTGAAAAGAAGAGAATATCAATGAAAGAGTGATCAGTAATATCAAAGACTGCAGAGAGGTCAAGGACAATGAGCATTGAGAAAAGGTCATTGCATTTGACAACTAAGACAACATTAGTGACTGTATTAGATGATCTAGCTATTAAAGAAATTTATAGGGAATTATTTTTGTGATGTGAAATGTTCTTCAGTAAAGAAGAAATGTGAAATGTTCTTCAGTATACATCGGGGGTTGACAACCCCCGATGTATACCTTGTTCAGATAGTATGGTATAATAAATAGAGGTCCAGACTTAAAGGAAAGGAAGCCCAAATTCAAATCTCTCATTTACTAGCTGTAAGATTAGTTTATAGGCAAGAAGCACTTCCTGTCTTAGGACCTCAGGAAATCATCTAAGACTATATATTCACAGGCATAATACTAATGTGCATTAGAGAAAAGAAATTTCCATACAACAGAATTCTCCACATACCAGTGAAATCATAATCATCATAATCTCTTTCCCTCCCTCTCTTTCTCTCTCTATATACATATATATGCACATATATATAAATGTAATATCATGTGGTTAGTAATATTACATAATATGCATTTACATATTTATCTAGATGTTTAAATATACATATAAGTGCATTTTACATAAATATACATTATATGCATACACGTGTTATATGCATAGAAATACACACATATATAAAATCTCAGTAGGTTGTGATAAGACTGAAATGATTTATGAGCACATTTTGGGTGATAATATATAATTGTAAGGAATAATAGTAATTTATTAGGGAATATCCTAGTAAGACCAGCATAACCTGGAGGTTTGGACTGGTTAAAAGACAAAAATATTAAAATATGAAGGTGAAGGCCTTCTAATACAAAGCATTCCTTTCATTAGAAAGAGTCTGAGGCTTTGTAGTTTAATTACCTATGAAGAAACTTATAGGACAATGACCTTGCCTCAAGAGCACAGACTATATAACTTTGAAACACTGCCTAAGATTCCATATAGAGCATGAGACATTTTGCTGAAAGAATTGGAAATATCACCCTAAAACAAGTGCAGTGCCTAACCTGAGGGAAGGGGTTTTTAAGATGGACAGGATTACTGAAATAGAAAAGGGTAGACCTCAACCATCTCCTACATGGAAACAACCTCAGAGTTAATATGATGAGGAAGTCAAAGGAAAGATGCTTATGTCAATTTGAAGCTAAGAGTTGTGGCCTTAGCTGAAGCACTGTGATTATACCACTCTAGCTATAGAGTGTAACACAACCCAGGAAAGATAATGTCTAATAGTGGAAAAGACTGCATATAGATAGGCAAGTACAATGGTGGGAACACTAGGGTTGGCATGTGGAAGACATGAGTTCAAGTCCATCCTTAGACAATTATTAACTGTACTACCCTGAACAAATCACTTAACTTCTGTTTGTCTCAGTTTCCTCAACTGTAAAATGGGCATAATAGCACCTACCTCACCGGGTTGTTGTAAGAATCAAATGAAATAATATTTATAAAGTGCTTACCATAATGACTAGAATATAGTAGGTGCTTACAACTGGTTCTGTCTTTCCTTCTTCTCGGTGAACCCAAGAGATTGAATTATCCAGCAGAGACAACACAATTTGAGATGAGTCAAGATGCAGTATCTGGAAGTCATGTGGAGTGTGACCGGCCCATTCTATTCCAGCAAGAGTACAGACAAGCCCAATGGGGAGCCAAAATTGAGTGATCTATATCCAACCCAACAGGAAAATGGTCCAAACAACTGAGACACCAGCCCCATTGAGCAGCAAACATAATTAAATCCCTTATGCCATTGAGATACTGGGTCCTGTGAGGTGCTATTCAGCCGAGCATCCATAAATGATGTGACACCCTGCGGTTTACTTTGTGGAAAGCCCTCCATAGTAAGAAAGTACAGGGAAGCCCTACACATCCAAGATTATGGGTAGCCTGAGTGTTTTCCTTAACATTTGCCACACTATTGTTAAATCTGTGTGCATTCTTTCCACCCTCAACAAGGACTCTGAGTGTACTTTTGCAAATGTGTCCGTGGTTTTGAGGTGTGGGTGGGTGGACTTTGTAACTACTCTTCCAGCTATACCATTTGAGTAAATATCTTTGCTAACCAACTAACTGAGGCTACTTAGGTGACTATTCAGGAGAAGCATATCAATTGGAGTTCATTTGATAATGGAAGTATGAAAGCTACCCACAGAGCTATTGCAAGAACTTTGAAAGTAAGAGCAGCTACCTTGCCAGGGAACCAAGTTAGTGTGAATGGGGAGTAGAACAAGTGAACTGGGGCAGGGAGGAGGATATTATAATAGTAATTATACATTTGAATTTTAAATATTGTACTTTACACCCTGAAAAAAGTATTTCCCTGAAACTTTACCTTTACCTCTACCCCCAAATTAAGTAACCAGTGCAAATGAATTACCAGTTTACCATCCTCATCATGAAAAAAAAAAAAACCTTGTCACCATGGTTAATCACCTCAGCAGGGTTTTTGGATCTCTAAAGTCTATAGTCCTGAGTTTCTAGCTATGATTATCTCATGAAACTCAGCCAAAATGAATTTATTAAACACCTATAATGTGCCAAGATCTGAACAAAGCACACACAATGCAAAGACACAATTTTAAAAGACCTTTCTCCCAAAGAGCTTACATTCTCCTGGGGGTGGGTGGGTGAAATGTACAACCTCAGTTTACATTTTGATCATGAGAAGGCAGAAATACAATTGTCTAAATTATACCATAAACTCCCTGCATAAATACTATTGGTATCAAATACACAAAACATACAAATAAGAAAAATTCTGTCTATTAAGATACTTCTCTTATTAAAGAGATATCATCAGATAGTGGTAAAATAGAAGTAATTTAAAATACTGAATTTGTTAACTGATGAAGATGTGTAATTTTTCACAAAGGCAATGGAATATGCAATTTTTTCAGTTATAGCTAGTGTGAAAATTTTTTTCCCATAAAGTTCAACTCATCTAACTTAAATATACCATTGCTTCCCTGCATGAAATTCTCTTCTTATTCCTCCCATTCATTTGATTCTATCAGGTATTTGGGGGGAGGGGTAATGCTGTTAGCTAAGTGGCACAGCAGATAGAATGTCAGATCTAGAGTCAGAAACCATCAATGCCAGATAGGACCTACTTCACAGGTGGTTGTGGGGAAAATTCTTTGTAAACAACAAAGTATTTATTTCAATAAATTCTATTATTATTTGTTTCTATATAGATTTTCTTCAGTGGCTTCAGTTGTATT